>BDUI01003804.1:38895-51018 GCA_002335545.1 Apodemus speciosus
TTATTATTATTATTATTATTATTATTATTATTATTATTCTGAGGAAAATATCAATAAAATGTCTCTTAATGACATATAATCATAATAACCATAGGTCTGTACTTCCCTCACTAATCATCAGAGAAACTTCTTGTAGTAGAAGATAATTAACCAAGAGACCCATGACTGGACAACACACAGAGATTGGGAGACTTTGGAGAACTCATATTTAAATGGGATGTCTGTAGCATACTGCACTTTTCAAAACTCAGAGATCTGTTTAGAGGAGGAGTCAAAAAGAGGGAGAGGAGGTAATATGGTTGCAAGGGAATAGTGTTTTCTAGATACAACAGGAGTGATACACTCAAAAGAAATAACTCGCAGAGACCCATAGTACCTATAGTACAATAAGTTCAAACCAAAGAAAATTCAGCAGTACTACATGAAAGTGGGAAAAAATCCTACCCACAATCAAGAAGCTCTTTGTAATTAATACCTGCCGAGAGAGGGAAAACAAATCAATTCTCTTCACTGGAGTGTCCCTGGGTATATTAACGATAGTGGAGGACAAGAGGTATGCTCAGAAACAGTTGACCACACAAAAGGAATTTCATGCTGTGTCGTGTGTGTGTTGTGTGTGTGTGTGTATGTGTGTGTGTGTGTGTGTGTGTGTGTGTGTGTGTGTATCTGTGTGCTTCTTTGCTGTCTAGTTTGTTTTTGGTTTGGGTTTTCTTTTCTTTAAGAGAGAAAGAATATGAAGTAGAGAGGGTAGGAAAACAGGCTCTGGGAAGAGCTGGATAAAGGGAAAGAAATTGACTACAACATATGGTAGGAACAATTTAAAAACTAAATTAAAACATTCTTCATGGGAAAAATGAACATTCAATTACATGTTGGGGATTCAGTTTAAGATACTCTAGAAGATAATAAGGGTGAGGGTGTCTCTGTCCATGAAGGCTCTAAAGCTGAAGCCACAGAACACATCCTATTTAGACGATTCATATGCCAAATAAAAACATGGGAGATGAAAGAAAATAGAGTAGGCGGGTGCAAATTAGGTGGAATAATTTTTATCATTTTGTTTCTTTTTTCCGTGTGTGGTCTGCATGCATGTGTGTGTATGCACATTCCTATGTGAATGTATGCCTGAAGTGACCTGATGTTAATGTTGAGATTCTTCCTGGGTCACTCTCTACAATTGTTGAGGCGGTATCTTTCACCTGTGGCTACTTCCATTAGCTAGCTTGTTCTGAAAATCTCTTGTCTTCTTTGGACGAGTTTCCAATTACAAAAGGCTGGTACTTCTGTCAGTTGTTTGTTTATATGTGAGTTCTGAGGATCTGATCTCCGATTCTCCTTTGTGCAGTGAGCTTCTGCTGCTGAGCCGAACTCCAAAACTCTTGTCTCAGTGTGTTCTAAAAGGTGTATCACTAGGCTAAGCGAGTACTATTCATGAAAAAGAGTGCAAATCATAAAAATGGGAAGCCCATCAGGGGTTGGAATAGAAGACAGTAAACCTGTAACTGTTGATGCAAGAATGAAGGTACTAAAGAGACACGTCTGCCCTTCCCTTAACTCTCAGACTCTTGAAACAATGGATCACAGGGAGCTAGAATTTCTTTAGAAACTTTAAACCAGAAAGAGAAAGGCTGAATGGGCCACAACTAATTCAGAATGTCCCTAGAAATCTTAAAATGTAGAGGGAAAGGCTGAAGCTTAGTTCCACTCAAAGGAACTCAGTTCTGCCAACACCCAAAMCCACCTTGCATAGGCATCACGCTTTAGYTTGACAAGTCAAGTTTGAAAACTTTTAAAGAAATAGCTTCTCTCTCTAGCCTTAATTCAAGAAAGGGGTCACTAAAGAGGATAGCTCAGAATAAATTATGAGACTTGGAAATGTACCTAACTGAAAAACACACAATATCTTGCACCTGTACTCTTTCTTATGGTATTTGTGCAAAACTAATGTGGGTGTTTAAGTTATATTAAGATTTTTTAGCAGATGTATTACAGATTAATTTATTGTTAAACATGGAGTTTTTGTTTGTTTGGATAAAATTTAGACATCTCTATAGCAACCCAGGTGTGATGGTACATGCTCTGATCTGTAAATTAAACAAACCTTTAGAGAGCACAATATATAAAACTGCAATTAGACAAGGTTGCTTTGTTCAGACAATAGCTGGGAAAATCGTCTGTATTGAACTTGAGGGATGTGATTGTCGGATGGAAAAATGATCTTAAAGTTAGTTTTTAAAGGTGAAAATGGTTTAATTTGCATTGCCTTTGTGAATATAAAGTTTCAGGTATAAAATACACATGCACATACATGTGAACTCATACACACACATACATACAATCAAATACATACATTTCCCTAGAATACTTCACATAAGTTTTTGAAGGAAAATACATAAAATTTTTTTCTAAACATTCAATGAGAGTTTAAAGTTATCAGGAATTTTTGTTTTGTTTTGTTTAGAAACAATAGTGCTCTCTATGTTGGAGTAAGTTGTCCCCAGATTCCTATTGTAACTGAGGAGTCATCTACAGTTGTATCTGCTTATGGAGAAGAGCTAATTTTTTGAGGGACATTGTGTACACCTTAGTAGATGGCCCTACACGCATGTGTAGTACTATAAAGATAGTACTAATTGGGCTCAATGGATTGTAGTAAAAAGAAAAAGGGGCAGGAAGCAGGGAGGAAGATGTGCTGGGGGTRCTCAGAGGGAGCTGAAGAAAGAGAGAGAAGAGTAGATATGATCAAGATACAATGTTAAATGTGTGAAATTGTCAAAGAATAAATTAAAAATACTTTTAAAATTACACATCCATTTTAATGTTATTCATGTGAATGCGTACATTTAATAACAACAACAAGATACAATAATGTTCAAATTMTTTAAAGTAAAAGCATCTTAGGCAGCATCCTTGTGAAAACCGGAGCAGAGAGACACAGTGTTAGCACCCCTGTGGAGGACAATGCTCTCCCTTCTGTGTTTCTACACAGTGTATATTAGATTAACGCTGGTGGCAGGAATTACAGACAGAGTGACAGGATACCGTGATTGCTTCTTCACTGTCTGCACTGAAGCCCAGGATCTCCATGGATCTCATTAATGGGCTTCCAGAGCAAGACTAGGAAACAGTGCTAGGCAGAGCATGTGCAGCACAGGAACTGCTTCTGGCTTCATCGAACATTAAGTAGGTGCGAAGGTGCCCAGGGCGAGCAACGGTCTCCGAAGCTTGACACGCAGAGCGCCAGTGCTGCTTACATATATCGGCTCCTTCCTCTGCTGTGTCTCGGGAGCTAAAGTATTAACCTGGATCTGATTTCTGCAAAGAACGATCCCTGGGCTGGGTGGTTTGGCTTGATCAATCAAGCATTTACTCTGCCACCATGAGACCTGGTTTTCATTCCCAGAAATCATGTAAAAATGCTGAAAGTAATCCCAGTTCTAGGAATGCAGAAACAAGAGATTCCTGTAGCTTGCTGGCCAGCTAGTCTAGCAGAACTAGAAAGCCCCAGACCAGTAAGAGGCTGCCTTTTTAGAGTAATGTTTTCATGCACTATGTAAAAATTATGCTTGTATTTTCCAAACACTGATTTCTGAACTAGCAGTGATCTGATTAAAGGGGGATTTTTGGAACTGTTAAATGTCTCCTGCCCTGATATTTCGTAAACAGTGATCTTCATCACTTTCTGATTGGTTAAAAAGCTTAAGACTTATAGCAGAATAGTAAGATGGAACATCTGGAAAGAGAGAAAGGAAATCTGGGAAGGAGTCACCATGGAGACAAGAGTGAAGCAGGAAGTCAGGATGGCAGTTAATGCTGCATTTGGCTGGGAATTAGGCTGAGAAGGAGTCTAAGACCATCATGATCTGCTTAATATCTGCCTAGTTATAGTGTGAAAGCTTATTAATAGGTATAAAGGTTGTCATGTCATTATTTGGGAACAAGGGAAAGTGTAGAAAATCTCACACTTTTACACCACCTGTAACAACAAGGTGGAGTATAGATCAGGAAGTTATCTGGGGTTTCCCTCTACGTTCTATATGCATGTGGACATGCACACCACACATACATATCCCCTATCCTCAACACACACACACACACACACACACACACACACACACACACACACACACAGCAGGAGGGTAGCCAGCCATTGGCACTGTAGCAACATTTTTTATGAATATTTTTAATTTTGTTTGATCTTATCTTTTAGAGCTGCTGCCATGCCGAATCATTCTATCAATTGTGAGTTTCATACTTACATGAAAATCATTTCTGTATTTATGCTTTTATCAGAACTTTATTCACATGCCCTATTTTTTTTTTTTTTTTTTAGGTTTTAAGGCATTTATTGTAGAAAGGCAGGCAGGGAGAGGGACAAAGGAGAGAAGTAGAGGCCGGCCATGGTCACATGCAGAGGGGAGGAAGGGGATGTGGAGAGGGGAGACAAGGGATTGAGAAGCAAGAGTAAGGGAGGCAAGAGTAAGAGCCCTATTTTCTAATTTTTTGTTTATTTCCTGTTAACCGACAGTCACATTTCATAACCATTTTGGCAGGAATGAGGCGATCCTGAAGAGACTCTTGCATCTCTCACTTTGACTCTCAGACTGAGACAGGGACTCCTAAGAAATTAAAGTTTTGCCAGAAATTTCATGATGAAAAAAGAAAAAGTTTGGGTCCTGGCAGGAAATTAATTTCTTGGAAAGGGACTTAAAACTTCTGAGAAAACCTTGCAGGAAACACTGGAGCAGAGACAGTGATCATGGTAAATGGCTATACCACACCTTGACTGATAGCCCTTGCCCTCATTGTAAACCTAAACCTGTGTTAGATTTCTAAAGATTGTTGTAAAAATGTCATTGGGCATCTTTTTTTTATCTATCTGTTCAATGTGGCAACGCTGAACAATCTCCATTTTTTATGTTTTTTCACTATTGTTTATGGCTTTGATTGGCATGTTGAAGATGGTTAGTCAAACCTGTGTGGGCCCAAGCTTAGTCCCTAAAAGACTGGAAAAGAGGAAAATCTTTTGATACGTTCTATCTGACTTTTATGACAAGAGTGGGTGCAGAGGAGACTTCTGGGTATAGATTTTATTTATGTCACCAAAATATTTAATATCAGAAGTACTATTCACATATTTTACTCATGATTAAATATATGGACAAAGTCTCCCAGGGGGAAACATCACATAGTCACATATTTTAGCTACTGTAGTTAAATAGTTTCCATAGTTCAGAAAAAGGACCATGGCCAAAAGCAACCTGGGACAAAAGGAGTTTATTTCATCTTAAGTATACCTTAGTCTATCATCTAAGGAAGGCGGGGTAGGAACTCAATCAAGGCAAAAACCTTGAGGCACAGACTCAAGTAGAATGACAGGAGGATGAGGCTTATTGGATTGTTCTCCAAGGCTTGATTAGCCGGTTCTTTTTTCTACCAAGGACATTTTTCCTGTAGTGATACCCCCAACATTCATCTAGTTCCTCCCACATCAATCATTAATTAGTAAAATGCACTGTCCTTGCCCATAGGACAATTTTCCAGTGTCATTTTCTCAACTGAGTTTCCAGTATTCCCAAAAGACTCAATCTTGTGTCAAGTTGATATAAAATTTAGCAACATCACTGGGCCTTTACAACTTGACACACAAAAATTATTGTTAAATCATGATCTCTCTTTTCTTGTTCAAGCTCAGGATCTCATATTGTAACACTGTCAGAAGATAAAGTATTCTAACCCTTAAAATCCTATAGCATTTAAAAATCCAAACAGTTTAGAAGTTCAGTCTCTTTAAATATACAGTCTTATTCAAAGTTCAAGCCTCTCTAAAATATCAAATTTCCCTAAACACCCAAAATCTCTCTGAAACTACCATCTTTCCCAAATTCTGAAATCCCTTTAAAATTTCAAAATCTCTCAGTTGTGGGCTCCTGTAAATATAAAAATAAGTTATATACTTTCTTATTACAAGAGTCATAAACTAGGGTACCAACATATGCCTTCCCTACTGTGATGTAGTGTGTCAAATACATCAGTGATGTGGAGGTTTGAATGAGGATGGCCACTAAAGAATCATAAGTTTGAATACTTGGCCCTCAGCTGATTGAATTATGTAGAAAGGATTTAGAGGTGTGGCCTTGTTGGAGGATGTGTGTCACTGGGAGTGGGCTCTGATGTTTCAAAAGCCAACATCCAGGTCCACCTCCCCATTCCCACCCCCTGCCAACTGCCTGCTACTTGTAAACTCTTAGCTACTGTGTCAGCACCATACCTGTCTTCTATCATGTTCCTAGCTATGATGGCCATGGACTAAACCAGTGAAAATGTAATGAAGACCCCAATCAAATATTTCCTTTCATAATTTACCTTGGTCATGGTGATTCATCACAGCAATAAAATAGTAATAAGGCAAACAAGGAAACCAGTTAAAATAGTAGGAAATCCCAACAGTGGATGTATAGCCTGTAAGCAATGTCTTTTCATATTAGTTTTAGCTCATGTAAAAGTAATTCACACAAATATGAACAAAACATATCAAGTCTATGCATCAAAATGTCACATGAATAACAATATTTTTTACTCTAGTTTTAAAATGTAAAGGGATTTCAAAGCATAAAACTGTAATTTTCCACAATAAGGCATAGGTCACCTCTTAGGATCTCCTCATTGCTGAGCTGGCTCAGGCTTTCCTTCCAGGCTGGCACGAATCATGCATATAAGCACGGCTCTGAGTTCATATACACAGTTGCTCAAACTAGATAAAATACTTTAGATTAAAGTGCATTCCTCAATGATAATTTGCCATTTCCTCATATAATTCTTCCACAAAATATGCCACCAATATCCCATAACCACACAGATGTGATTTAAGTATATTTTAATAAACCAATGCATTCTATTTTAATGTCTTCTTTTCTTACTCATTTTTTCTCTACCAGGCATAATGAATCATTGATGTATTAAATTAAGTATCAATTAGTTTTCAAAATTAATGTTAATATGGTAGGACAGTAATTATTTGACATAGAAACTATATCCTACCATTGCCCTTTCAGGTAACTATTCACATATTATATTAGGCAACAAGCTTTTGTCTTTTTCAAGCTTAGAAAATGACCATGTATGCTTTCATAATTGTGAAATAGGTAAAATACAATATCAATCACTGGCTCTGATCATCCCTATAAAAGAAACCTGCTGTGCTTGCAACTTGTCTACAGACTCAGTTATTTTAGTTCCCTCAGACTGATTTTACATTGTGGATGTGTTTTTATAGGGTTGTGTGTGTGTGTGTGTGTGTGTGTGTGTGTGTGTGTGTGTGTGATGTATTTTCAGAGACCAGAGATGAAACTTCATTATCAATCTTCAGGTGCTAACCACCCTAGTTTTGAAACAGGGCCTCATACTTACCTGATTGGCAGGCTTTCCAGTGAGTTCTAGTATTCCTCTTTCCTACATCAACCTAACACTCAGTTTATAAATGTTCACTACAATGTCTAGCTTCTAGAGCGCTGAAGAATCAAACTTATATCTTCATGCTTGCAAGGTAAGGACTCTACTGAGCTATCTCTCACAGCTACTTCTCTTCGTTTTTTCTTTTTTCCCTTTTACTTAAAGGAGAAGTGCTTATAACCTGGGATTGTTGCAAAATGTGGGAAATTTAGTAAAAACAGGAAGGCTTGAGCCCTTGGGCACTTCTTATATCTAAGAAATAAATGGTAGACATAGGTAAGGAATGGGCCACAAAACAAAATTAGAAACATTTCTCAGGTGACSACACAAAGGTGTTGAGGCCTAAGAAGGAGAAAAATGTGTAGAGGGGTGTTAATCTAGGCGCTGTGGCAAGGGATCACATTCAAAGATCTAGGTCTGTGTGATCCAGTTGGAATGCAAGCGCACCACATAACTTTAATACTTCTGGCCGGAATTAGACACATCCTTAGTACACAGCTTTAAGGTAAAATTGTTTTGCAATAGGAAGCAGTCATGTTTAAATGGAAAGTCTGACTGAGAGGCAGACAAAGCACAAATCAGAGAAAGATTCAACGGAATGTGTCAGAGATAGGGTACTCAACTTACATGAGAACAGACGGGAAAGAGACAATTTAAGTGAGCAGAATACAGAGAGAGGGGGGAGGGAGAGAGAGAGAGAGAGAGAGAGAGANAGAGAGAGAGAGAGAGAGAGAGAGAGAGAGAGAGAGAGAGAGAGAGGAGAGAGGGAGAGAGAGAAGAAGAGGCGAAAGAAGAGAAGAGAAACAGTGAGACAGAAGCAGAGAGATAGAGAGACAGAGGGAGACAGAGAGAAGAGAACAAAACAGGAGTCTTGACTGTCAGCTGAGCTTGGAAGAAGAAATGAAGAACATACAGATTTGTTCCACAGAAACCCAGAAACTGACAGGAAATACAGTATAGGAGCAACTCTCTCTCAGACACGTCATTATAGGAGTTGAGTTTAGCTGCATATCAATGCAGATAGATAGATAGATAGATAGATAGATAGATAGATAGATAGATAGATAGATAGATAGATGATAGATAGATAGATAGATAGATAGATGGATAGACAGACAGACAGACAGACAGACAGACAGATGATAAGTCGATAGTCTGATACAAAGTACACAGACATATAAATAGAGTGCTGGTTTTTGTGATCTGTCACCTTAACAATATCTAGAGTGAGAAGACAGACAAATGTCTGCTCATGTCTGTGGCAAGGTTTCTAGACTCAATTATCTGGGAGGGAAGACACTGTAGATGCAGCTGACACCATCCTGGAAGGTTAGAATCCTAGACTGAATAGAAAACAGAACGTGATCTAAGCATCAACATTCATCCCTCTCTGCTTCCTGACTGTAGGTACAATGGGACTAGCTACCTTATTCTGCTGCTGACATTACCCTCTTCACTTGACAGATCACACCCTCAAGCTGTGAGGCAAAATAGCCCACCCTTCCTAAAGTTGTATCTATCTGCTATTTTATTGCAGTAATTATAAAAATGATGAATACATTCTGTTTGGCTTTTTTGCTTAGTCTGATAGTCTCTAATTGTATACATTTTCTTACAGATAATGTGWTTTACCCATAGTTTTAGAATAAATTTCTATTGTGCAACATGCCACATTATCTATATATTTCTATCATATGTTGATAGACTCCTGACACCTGTATCATTTTTAGAAGTCTATCATTTAGAATTTAGAATACTATATATAAAGATATTGAAACAGATGAATCCTCAAAAGATTGGGGGAGGATGAGGTAAAAGAGGGTGTAGATACATTTTCCTCAAACTCAGTTTATGTAGGCGGTTAAAACAAATTAAAAGAGAAGCCAATCCTCCCGTGTTTCAGTGTATCCTGTGCAACTGTTTAGACAAATGATCAATGATTACCAGTATTAAAGAAAAATATGGAGTCAAACATCATGGTGTGTTCCCTTAATGCTAGCATATAGGAAACAAAGACAGGCAGATAGCCCTGTGAGTTTCAAGGCAACCAAGCCTACATAGTGAGACCCTTTCTAGATCAGGATAAATATTGATGCATATATATAGACATATAAACACCCTCCCCCCACACACACATAACTCCTGATGCTTTATACTGTGAAGAACCTTCATATTATTGCTGCCAAAATTCTATAGCCTGAACCTCATCATAAGAAAATATTACACAGCCCAATTAAAGAAACAGTTGAAAATAAATTGGCCTTAAAATATAAATTTTGAAACAGTAAAATGGAATATTGAGTAAAACCTCTTGACGTACAAGCTTGGCTACCTGAGTTTGATTCCCAAAAGGCACATAAAAAGCTCCATGGGTGGCACACATCTGTATTCCCAGCCCTCCTACAGAGGTCAGATGGAAGTCAGAGGCAGTAGAAGGCCTGAAACTCAGGAGCTAGCTGGACTACACTCATGGTACCATAACAAGAGACCCTGCCTCAACCAGGAGAAAGAGATGATGGCTCTCAACAGATGGCCTTCGTCCATTCTCACTGTCAATATAGATATGCAGGTATAAGTATAGAGACTTAGATATATGTGTTGGTACATGCATGGACACTCACATAAACCCATTTAAAATTTTTAAGTCAATTAAATCATAGATACAGGTAGATAAAATGACAGCTGCTTTGTACCATATGGGATTTAGAGGGAAAGTGCAAAGAACTGAAAAAAGCCTACAGTGATTATGCTTTTGACTAACCACTATTAACTTTTAGGGAAAGGGAGGACACATGAGATGCATCTAATGAGGAACTTACAGGTATGGGTTAGTTTATGAAATCAGAGAAAGGCAGATTACAAGGACTGAGCAGACGTTTTCTGTGTTTACTTTAGAGAAGCTTTAGGGTGACTAATTCCAAATACACAAATGTCTAAATGTACACTCATTTACATATAAATACTGTTTTTTGCAGATTATTCCAAAAAGTTAAGTTATTTTGTCATATATTCTTCCTCCATAAAGAAATCACTACAGGGCATGGGGATGGGTGAAGAATTTTCAAGAGGATTTCATCTTATCTAAACCACTTCTTGTTTATGGGGATAATCTCCATCACTTTCTGATGATATTAATTTCTTCCATATAGGAGAGAATTCATGCCTACCACTGGAACACTGGTCAAGAGCTCATGACTGGGTGGGTTTTGGGGAAACTACTACTATTTTGGAAAATGACCTTCTATCAAGCTGCCTTCAAAATAGTTACATTTGTTCTCATAGGTAAGTGGTGCTCTCAGCTTTGGTCAGAGAGGCTTCTTCTGCAGTGGCTGACAATTACTGCAGAAACACATGGTCAATGTGCTGAGAAGTAGTTACTGTTGAGCACTCAGCCCTAACTTGGACATTTATCACGATGACTCCACAGCTCATAGACCATCTCAGAAAAGAGGACACAAAGACTGTAAGAGACAGAAGAATGGGTGAAGAGCTGGGAGACAATCTTCTGAACATCACATAGCCATGAACCCACACATTAACAGCAGAGCTTTCTACCTGCACAAGACATGCACAGGAGTAGGCCATTAACATTCCAAAATAAGTGAAAGAAGCTCAAAAGGCCCATCCCATCACTGAATAACCAGAGTAAGGTAAGGTGTAGAGCGGACACATATCCTCAGTGATATTGCCAGTGATAAATTACCCTTGATCGTGGAAATAACAATATACTCATGGCAATACAGCCAATCTTATCTACGCAGAGTGGGTCACCAAATAATTAAATGAGACAGTTTTTATGAGTTTGAAACAATGTTCTAATTGCCTAAATATATGTATCTGTATTCCTTTTTAATACTTATATGTCATTAAGAAGGTTATTGAATACTTGGAATACCATCACTAAGGAAACTGAGCTGGGACATCATAGATTCAAAGCTGAGCATGTGCCTCAAACAAATAAATACAGATTTAAATTTTACAATACAAAGTGTCATGTCTCTTATCCTCTTAAGTGCAACATACTGAAACTGAGCAGTTAACTTTAGGACCAGTGAGCTGGCTCAATAGATAAAGATACTTAATATCAAGACTGACAATTTGAGTTCAATCTGTGTGATGGAAGGAAAGAACAGACTCCTGACAATTATCCTGGCATATGACACACACTGCTTCATCCATGTGCATGCCCTCCCATACACAAAATAAATGTGAAACAAATGTTTTCTCAAAAGAAATTAATGGTATATATTTTCCAAGTAATTTCCTCCTAAAATTGTTTTAATTTTCTGAAAATAATTCTTGAATAGCAGGCTGGTTTGGATGAAGTAACTTGACAATGGGTTAGATTTTCAATCCTTAGAATTTCAGCAGGCACATCTGTCAGCTTTGTAGGCAATGGGCTCATTTCCACTGGGGGTCCTGTTAGGACACTATTAGCAAAAATAGTGAAACTCCTGCAGCCCCATACTCCAGAGACTTCCCGCATTTGCTCCCTGAGCTTGTTTTTGTTTTATTTGGGAATGAGGTAAAAGCAGAGGAGACATCTACGTGAACTCAGGCTATCCATGGATCTGTGACAGATTAATACCACTGTCAGAGAGGGGAGAGAAAGATTAGGGGAGGAGAGAGTAAGAGGGAGGGAAGGAGAGGGATCAAGAAAAAGAAGGAAAG
>BDUI01003805.1:59929-71321 GCA_002335545.1 Apodemus speciosus
TGTGCCACCAAATTGATTTCCAGAGTGGTTTGACCAGCTTGCAATCCCACCGGCAGTGAAGGAGTGTTCCCCCTTATCCGCATTCTCTCCAGCACCTGCTGTCACCTGAGTTCTTTATCTTAGCCATTCTGACTGGTGTGAGGTGAAATCTTAGGGTTGTTTTGATTTGCATTTCCCTGATGACTAGGAATGTTGAACGTTTCTTTGGGTCCTTCTCAGCCATCCAATATTCCTCAGGTGAAAATTCTTTGTTTACCTCTGTACCCCATTTTAATAGGGTTATTTGGCTCTCTGGAGTCTAACTTCTTGAATTCTTTGTATATAGAAAGATAATATTCAATATATATATTGTATATATTGAATATTATCTCTCTGTCAGATGTAGGGTTGGTAAAGATCTTTTCTCAATTTGTTGGTTTTTGTTTTGACATATAGAGAGTATGTCAAAGTGCCTTACAGAAACTTTGTAATTTTATGAGGTCCCATTCGCCAATTCTTGATCTTAGAGCATAAGCTATTGGAGTTCTGTTCAAGAAATTTACCCCTGTGCCGAAGTGATCAAGGCTCTTCCCCAGTTTCTTTTGTAGTTTCAGTAAGTCTGGTCTTATGTGGAGGTCCTTGGTCTACTTGGACTTGAGTTTAGTACAAGGAGATAAGAATGGATCAATTAACGTTCTTCTGCATGCTGACCTCCAGTTGAACCAGCACCACTTGTTGAAAAGGCTATCTCTTTTACCAGTGGATGGTTTCAGCTCCTTTGTTGAAGATGAATAGAACATAGGTGTGTGGATTCATTTCTGGGTCTTCAGTCCTATTGCATTGATCTAGCTGCCTGTCACTGTATCAATACCATGCAGTTTTTAACACTATTGCTCTGTAGTACTGCTTGAGGTCAGAGATACTGATTCCCCCAAAAGTTCTTTTACTGATGAGAATAGTTTTAGCTATACTGGGGTTTTTGTTATTCCAGATGAATTTGAGAATTGTTCTTTCTAACTCTATGAAGAACTGAGTTGAGATTTTGATGGGGATTGCTTTGAATCTGTATATTGCTCTTGGCAAGATGGCCATTTTTACTATACTAATCCTGCCAACCCACAAGCATGGAAGAATTTTCCATTTTTTGAGGTCTTCTTTGATTTCTTTCCTCAGAGACCTGAAGTTCTTGTCATACAGATCTTTCACTTGTTTGGTTAGAGACACGTCAGGATACTTTATATTGTTTGTGGCTATTGTGAAGGGTGTCATTTCCTTTTTTTTTCTAACTCAGTCTGATGCTCCTTTGAGTATAGGAAGGCTACTGATTTGCTTGAGTTAATTTTATTTCCAGCCACTTTGCTGAAGTTGTTTATCAGCTGTAAGATATCTCTGGTGGAGTTTTTTGGGTCACTTAAGTATACTATCATATCATCTGCAAAGAGTGATAGTTTGACTTCTTCTTTTCCAATTTGTATCCTTTTGAACTCCTTTTGTCTTTCCAAGACTTTTTAACATGAAAGGATGCTGAATTTTGTCAAATGCTTTTTCAGCAGCCAATGAAGTGACCATGTGTTTTTTTTTTTTCTTTAAGTTTGTTTATGGAGTGGATTAAATTGATGGATTTCTGTATATTGAACCATCTGAAGTTCTCTTTCTTTGTTGGATCTTTGTGTGGTTTTGGTATCAGTAAAAATTGTGGCTTCATAGAATGAGTTGCGTCATGTTTCTTCTGTTTCTATTTTGTAGAATAGTTTGAAGAGTATTGGTGTTAGGTCTTTTTTGAGGGTCTGATTGAATTCTGCATTCTAATGACTTTCAAATTGAATCCACAAGTAATGAAATAAAAACTACAGGAATTGATTTTTGCCCTTCTGGATTTAAGACTTGCTTTGGTTCAATTCTTTCCTCACTTGGAATGGGAATAAATATTCTATACCATTGAATATTGGAAGTACATAATTTTTTATTACTCTTGTTATTATTTTATTATTATGATTTATTATTATTTTACATGGGTTATGAGTGATTTCAGGGGTCTTAATAGAGACTTTGGACTGTTGAGAACAGACTACAGGGATTTTTTTTTTTAGTTGGACTAAGTACATATACCATTTTTATACCTATGTCTACAAGCCTCCTCCTGCTGAGTGCCAAGTGCTTCATGAGCCTTATGTTTCTACCTGCATACTCAAGCTACCAAAGGGAAAATATGCTCAGCAAAAATCATTCACTGTAGCCCAAGAACCCCCTTTCTTTGTTTTCCTTCACTTTTTTATTATGAATTTCATTATTATTATTACTATTCAAGTTGTTATGTTATTTTGTAACAAAGTACAGTGCTTGATGCTCCATGTCTATATGCCCAGAAAGAAGCGAAGTAGGGATATGGAAAGATTTATGGAATGGGGTGATTGGGAGTGGGGCAGTGAGCTGAATGTAAAATGAATAAGTAAAAAAAAAGAAAGAAAATGAAAAAACAGAACAGCACCAACCAAAACTCTGGAAGTTATACTACAACAAACCAAATTACCCCAGTTAAAAAAAAATGGAAACAGAGTTAAACAGAGAATTCTCAATAGAGGAATCTCAAATGGCTGATAAGTACTTAAAGAAATATTCAAAGTCCCTAGTCATCAGGAAAGTGCAAATCAAAATGACCCTGAGATTCCATCTTATATCCATCACAGTGGCTAAGTTTAAAAAATAATTATAAAAAAAAAAAAAAAACTCAAGAGATAGCACATGTTGCAGAGGATGCCTAGAAGCACTCGTCCATTTCTGGTGGGATTATAAACTTGTATAACTACTCTGGAAATCCATCTGTCGATTTCTCAGAAAACTGAAAATGCTCCTACCTGAAGACCTAGCTATATCACTCCTGGACATTTTCTTAATTATTGATTAATGTGTGAAGGCACAGCCCAATGTGAGTGATGTCACTCCAAGATTGTATGTCTGGGTTTAATAGGAAAGCGGGCCAGTATCCCCAGAGCTCCAAGCGGCTAAACCACCAAGCAAAGAGTACACATGGAGGGACCCATGGTTCCAGCTGCATATGCAGCAGAGGATGGCTTTGTCTGACATCAATGAGAGGAAGACCCTTGGTCCTGTGAAAGCTTGATGCCCGGTGTAAGGGAATGCCAGCACAGGCAAGTGGGAGTAGGTGGGTTAGTGAGCAGCAAGAGGGGGAATGGGATAGGAGGTTTTCAGAGAGGAAACCAGGAAAGGGGATAGATAACATTTGAAATGTAAATAAAAAATTCTAATAAAAAAGGAAAGCAGGCAGAGAAAATCAGGAGAAGCAAACAAGAAAGCATCCCTCCATGGCCTTTCCAACATCTCCTCACTCCAGGTTCCTGTTCTGTCTGAGTTACTGCCTGAGTTTCCTCAGTGCCCTCAGATCTCTCTGTGCCCTGAATTCTCTGAGTGATGGACATGAAAATACAACAGAAACCAAAACCAAAAACAAACAACAATCCTAAAACCCTTTCTTCCCTAAATTGTTTTTGGTCATGGTGCTTACAAGGTAAATTCTTCTAGGAAGTGTGTCACTGTGAATGAGCTTTCAAGGTTTATGATATCTCTTGTCTCTCTGTCTCTGTCTCTCTGTGTCCCTTTCTAGCTCTATCTCTCTGTCTATCTCTGTCTCTGCCTCTGTGTGTGTGTGTGTGCTTCCTGTGAAGATGATAGAATAATTCTTTAGCTTCATACTTCTGCCATCATGCTGTCCCTGAATTTTCCCATCAAAATAGACTATCTCATAGGAACTACACCAGATTAAATCCATTTCCCTTGATTTGCTTTAAACAATGGTATTTTGTCACAGCAAATTAAATATAAGCAATCCATCATTCATTATAAAAACATGTTGTATTGGACATGGTTGCAAGAAAGATTCAGCAAGATCATTGAAAAAATAAATATCATTGTTATAGATTCCACGGTAACAGAATGATATCAATTAAGAGGTTTGATCCTGCTCCAGGTTGCAGCATTTCTTTCATTGACAATTGTGCTTTTTTTGTTTTCTGTTTTTTTGGCTTGTTGTTTGTATTTTTATTTTTGTTTTCTTTTATCTTTGTTGCTGCTTGAGGACAGTCTTCTGTAAAGGTTGTTTTTTTTTTTTTTTCCAATCAATCATGTTCTTCTTCAGATCCAGGGTGGTAGCAGGGTCAAACACCTTGGGTAGAAAGGATTAGAACTGATATGATAAAACTTAAAGGTAATAAAAAAATAAATAAAATGGTAAATGCAAAACACTTTTAACTTGGGAACAATATTTGACCACCTAGGTGCTCATTCTAGTAGAATTTCTCTCTTCTAAGTAGAAATGGTTAAAGAGTTATATTTTTAACTCTGTTTTAAATCCAGAGATAGGAAACTTCTGTTTATCTCTCTTTTAGCATGACTTGAGGAAACACGTTGTACAAGGAACAGTTAACTGACTAAAAAGCCAATATTAGAGTGGATAGATCATTTCCATATGGAGTGCTGTAGCTCTGGGAAATAATTTTACCCTACTGTGCACTTGACATCTATAAGAAATAACCTTTTGATAACATCTATGTGATTGGAAGCTAGGCTCTTCTGTAAATGGTAGCAAAGATATATCTTAATCTTTTCCATGCTTTATTTGCCTTCTACTGCAAATTGTTAGCCTTTAAATTACCCTGACAAACRCATGTAGATCCAATGAGTTCTTTGGGGATGGGGGATGATTTAGGCAATGTAGTACAAATTTGTTTAGTCTCATGTTTCTAAACTGCATTTCATTTGGATCATAATATAGTCCTAGAGGTGAACGCCTTTTCTTTTATCTGACTCACAGAAAACTACTCAAGGAACACATAAGCATTTTGAAACTATTTGCTCAACACTTGGTGTTCACATAAATGAAAATTTTGTTCACTCAAAACTACATAAGTCCTTTGATCTGCCACTCAGGGAATGCCTAATTGTGGAAAGCTGGCTTCATCCCTGGATATTTCCATAGCTAAATAAAAGCAGCTTATGAGTCTGATTTTTTTTTTAACTTTCTAGTTCCAAACAGCAAAGGTATAATAAATTATTCAGCCTTTAAATATAGAGTGAATTCCTTAAAGGCAAAAAGTGAATATACTAAGCATATTAATGGCTTACCAATCTTGTTTTGTTAGATATTTAGCAATTTCAGATGAATTCATAAGTGGCTTTATTTGAAAACTTTGGGCATCATATTTTTTAGCATGCTGAATAAAGTACACTGTGCATGCATACAGATGTTGAACTTCAGTACAAATATTCCACATTTTAACAATGCCTTCAGGGCTATAGTAATACCTGGAGGTTTATAAAGCCAAATCAAAATGCTCTTATGTTTTCTGCTTAAACATGTAAGTATCACATATTATTGAGAATTTTAATACCTAATTTATGAGTACGATTGAATGAACCATATATAGTAATTTGGATGTTATAGAAGTGTGCCCATATATTATGCAAATGTTTTTAATATAAATATCATGGGGAAAGGAATTAATAAGGACAGGCTTAATATTTGATAAACAAAAAGGAATATGGATAGTTTAAGAGAGTTTCTGTGAGGTTTGGGGCAACTACATTAGAAAGAAGAATATGTCTGTCTGGAAGTTTGTCTAAGACCATACCTCTTTGAGTCTTTTGCTTGTAACTCAATAGAAACCACTGCATGGGCACAAGCATAGGTCAAAACCTAGGCAGCAATTTTTAGTGTTTCATTTTATGAATTAGTGTATTAATTTGAATATCACATTGGATATGAGGTATAGAAGGCTTAGTTTACTTTAGCCATTAGGATGGAGAGTGAGAAATGAGGATAAACTGCATTCCCTCAACACCACACCTTCTTTCTCAATCAGGAAACTTATACAAATGTGATTAGCTACTCAATTATGTGGCTAAATTAGAAACCCAAACAGTTCACATAGACAAGGTTGAACTGAGTCACTAGATTTAGGTCAGAGTATCCATTGTAGTCTGTATAGCCACAGATTACAGGACGAGAAGGAAGCACCAGAAGTGAAGACAGAAAAACTATAACTCTATGTAAAAAAAAAGATATTCTTTAGATTTTTAGGTATATTCATGCTTATTCATAGAACAACTCAAGCCTATCACTTTCATGAATTTTCCTCTCTCATACAGAAGCAATAGCATTTTATATAATTTTCTCTTTTATTATGTTTACTAATCATAACTGAGAGGTATCTCCAGACTGACATGCAGAGGGATAGAGCAATGTAAATAAGTCCACAAGGAAACAATCATGCTTTCTGATGGCTCCTATCTGAAGCTATATGTACAATGTGTGCTTGAATAATCCTGGTTTAAAGCTTTGAGGCAGATGTGGATTTCCCTTTGTTTAGTGGTTTGTCCCTGCAACAAAAATGCCTGGATCTTCAATGGTGCTTTCTACTGGGTATTGAATGAGACAACCATTGAACCACTGAGCCAGATAATGAATCCATGTCCGGCTTGATTACATTTTAAATGCATATTAAACATTTAACCCCAATTGGAAGTACTACTGGAAAAGACTGTGAAATGATTCACAAGAGCGTTTTAAATAACCTGAGGCCTTAAAAACCAAGCAACACAAGATAACTTCTGAGCAAAAGCAACTGACACAGTCAACATCAAATATATTTTACATTTATACAATTAATTCTTGGCAATTATTATTTACCAACAAATAATTATATATATATATATATATATATATGTATATATCCAAAGACTAGAAATTGTTTACAAATTTTCAAAATTATGAATTTGTTATATAATAGGATGAATTGTTCACCTGTATTGTTTTACCATGCTGCAGTGTGAAAAAGTTGAAATCCTAGTTGATGTACATCACAATACAAAACATATGATATTCAGCATATTAAAATTCAAATTATAAATGGCATAGCAATCTGAAACTATTGGTTACCTCCAGTGTACAAGAAGATCACTGTAAACTTTGTCAAAGCTTTCAAAGAATGTGGGAGTGAAAAGGACATGCATGGAGAACAGGACTGAAGCCCTGAGGGCCAGCAGAATGAATGGAAACAGGCAACCTCAGGAGGTAGGAGGTGGAGGCACCCTCTATAATGTACCAGGGACTGGGGAGGTAAGAGAAGCAGAGGACTCAAAGGGAAGGATCTTACATAAATTGTCAACAGTGGGGAGAGGGAACTTGTAGAATCCATCTCCAGTAGAAAGACAGGCACCAAGTGGTGAGACAGGGTTGCCACTCCACTCAAAAACTCTGAACCAGAATTGTTCCTGTCTAAAAAAAATTTCATCGACAGAAATGTATAAGAGACTGAAGGAAAGGAGGTCCAGTGACTGGCCCAACTTGGGCCGGGTAAGGTCCAAGGACTTATACTACTACTGATGTATATGCATACAGACAGGAGCCTAGCATGACTGCCCTATGAGAGACCCAACAAGCAGCTGACTGAAACAGAAGCAGATACTTACACCCAACCAGTGGACATAGGAAGGAACCCTGTGCATGAATTAGAAAAAGTCTGTAGAGGAGTGGGATCCTATAGGAAGACCAGCAGTCTCTACTAACCTGGATCCCCAGATCTCTCAATGATTCACCAACTAGACACTATACACTAGCTGACAGGAGGCTCCAACACATATACAGGAGAAAACTGCCTGGTTTGGTCTCAATGAGGGAAGAAGCACCTAACCGTGGAGAGACTGGAGGCCCCAGAGGATGGGAAGGACTGGCTGGGAATATGTGTGGGGTGGGGTGGGGTGGGGTATAGAGACATCCTCTTGGAGATGGGGCTTTATGGGGAAGGAGGAATGGGATCAGAAACTGTCAGAGGGTGGACTAGGAGGGGGATAACAACTAGACTGTAAACAAATAAAGATTATCAAAGAAAAAATAATAGATATAGGAAGCATCCAATAAAATTGTAAAGATATCATACCTTAAAAAGAATAAAATTAACAAAAGGGAAAACAAACAAAATGTTTTCTGAGAACCTGATTTTGGTCTTTGTGATATTGAACATGAGATATTGATTAGGGTTAGAAGATCACAACACTATTCATTGGTTGTAGTCAGAACAAGATTTTGATTCAAGTTATTCTAGAAATCACTGGGAATTATGTGCCCTTTTATTCCACCTAGTAGTTGAGTTCATCAGAACATTCCTGTTGTAAAACACTGTTCCTGGACAGGAAGCACCCACACAGTAATACCAAGATGATGTTTTATCAATATTCAAGTTGAAAAAGAATGAAAGTGAAAACCAGTCGAACTAATATTTGTACAAAAATTAATGTCAGATATCATGTGCTATGATAATAATGGCTCCCAAATTAAGGAGTCACTAGTTAAGATGGGTCAGTAGGTCAGAATTAAATTGAAATTGAACATATAAAAAGAGTACACAAATTGCAAGGCACTCCCTATTAAGATGCGAATTTTTGTAGATTGACATTTCTACAGATGTATTCTCCAGAAAGTGATCAGTCAGGGTACTGTTTAATAGTCAATTTTGAGGTACTGAATCATAGTTTCATTGTGGAATTAGATTTTTTTCTCAAATACATTAAAATTTAATTTAAAAATAATTTGCTCTTTTACATTACTAAATTAAGGTGTAGAAGTAGCCAGTGTGTGATCCCAGAACTCTGTTTTTTAAATACTTTTATTTTTCTTTTTTGTGGATATTTTATTTATTTACATATCAAATGTTTTGTTTTTAATAGTTAGCTGTAAGAAAACTTTGTGTCTTTAAAATAAAATGACTTCAGTTCAATTTTTCTCCCTGTCTCTTCCCACACCTGATCCTGTCCCCATTTTTCCCTCCTCCTCCTCTCCCTCTGAGGTTCTTCCCTCCCTCTACCTCCCAAGATTATTTTGTTTCCTCTTCTAAGAAGGATTGAAGCATCCATACTTTGGTCTTCCATCTTGAGCTTCATAAGGTCTGTGAGTTGTTTCTTGGGTATTCGGAGCTTTGGGGCTAATATCCATTTATCAGTGAGTGCATACCATGTATGTTGGTATTTTCTACATCTACCCATTTGCCTGCTAATTTCATGGAATCATTGTTTTTAATAGCTGACTAGTGCTCCATTGTGTGAATGTTACACAGTTCTGTATCCATTCCTCTGTTGAGGGACATCTGGGTTGTTTCCAGCTTCTGGCTATTATAAATAAGGCTTCTACGAACATAGTGAAGCATGTGCCCTTGATATATGTTGGAGCATCTTTTCGATATATGCCCAGGAGTAGTATAGCTGGGTCCTCAGGTAGTACTATTTCCAATTGCCTGAGAAACCACCAGACTGCTTTCCAGAGTGGCTGTGCCAGCTTACAATCCAACAAGCACTGGAGGATTATTCCCCTTTCTCTACATCCTTGACAGCATCTGCTGTTGCCTGAGTTTTTGTTCTTAGCCATTCTGAGTGGTATAAGGTGGATCTCAGGATCATATTGATTTGCATTTCCCTGATGACTAAGGATTTTGTATATTTTGTTCAGTGTTTCTTGGCCATTTAAGATTCCTTATTTGAGAATTCTTTGTTTAGCACTGTATCCCACTTTTAATAGGGTGTGTAGCAGTGGGGGATAGGGAACTTGAGGTAGTGACGTGAAAGTACCAGATACCAGACAAGCAAGAGGCCCCCAGGACCCAACTTGGATAACATTAGCTGAAATATCCAACAAAAGGGAAAGAGAACCTGTAGAGACCATATCCAAAGGTTAGGCATTGCCCCTGTTTGAGGGATGAGGGCTCCCACCCATCTCAAAAATATTAACCCAGAATTGCTCCTGTCTAAAGAAATGCAGGGACAAAAAAATGGAGCAGAGACTGAAGGAAAGGCCATCCAGAAACTGCCCCATCTAGGGATCCATCCCATCTGTAAATACCAAACCTAGATACTATTGCCAAGAAGTGCTTACGGACAGGAGCCTAGTATAGCTGTCCCCTGAGAGGCTCTGCCAGAGCCTGACCAATACAAATTGGATGCTTGCATTTGCAACCATAGAATTGAAAATGTGGACACTGATGGAGGAGTTAGGGAAAGGACTGAAGGAGTTGAAAGTGTATTCGTCCTCAAAGGAAGAACGATTCTAACCAACCAGATGTTTCCGAGCTCCCAGGGACTAAACCACCAACCAAGGAGTACACATGGAGAGACCCATGGCTTCAGCTACACATGTAGAGAGGAGTGTCTTATCTGTCCTCTAGGGAAGAGGAGGCCCTTGTATTGTGGAGTCCAGATGCTCCAGTGTAGGGAAATGTTAGGGCAGTGAGACAGGAGTGGGTACATGGGTGTGGGAGTACCCACATAGAAAGAGGGGGAGTGGAGAAGGGATAGGAGGTTTGAGGAAGTGAAACCAGAAAGGGAGAGAATATTTGAAATGTAAATGAAATAACCAATAGAAAAAACAAGAAAATAATTACTTATAAGCTTATCCCACATGTTTCTTAAAAAAGAAATTGTTAATGAACAGCAGCTCTGATCACATAATTTAATTTAGTATGTTTAATTCCTTAGCATGCCTCTGAATTATAACAAACAGTTAATAAAACTTGATATCTCTAATAAAAATAAGTAGACWTAACTGTTCTTGTAACATTAAATTATTTAAGTTTATAGTTCCAAAAATATAATTTTCACAAAATTTGTCAAATTATTTTGGTAAGTAAAAAAACGCTTCAGGGTATGTATTGGGAAGAAAAACCTGTTGAACATAAACTCTGTCTTTTACATCTACTAATTATGTATACAAGGAAATGAACAAAAGGCAAGATTTTTGGCCTTCTTGTCTTGAAGACATCAGTAATACGAGTAACAGACTTTACTGAAAGGTGATACTCATAAAATATAGATTGCTTATAAAATTGTGAAAAGTAGCAAAGATTTTACAATTAACTACAGTGGAATTATCAGACAATAAGGCATAAAATTAGAAATATAGCTTTTTTAGAAGGCTGTACCCACAGAAGTACAGCATTAGTTGGAATAGTTTTCAAATATGGATTCTTTAAATATACTAAAACAAACAAAAAACTTCATTATATAGTATAAACAAAACCTTTCAGGAGGGAATATACTATTTAGTCAACAAATAAATAGACTTACAAATGAAATTTAATGTTATATGTTAGTAGAACTGGATGGATTACCTTAGACAGATTTATTTTTAAGCTCTAGTCCCAATATTCAAAGAGTGATTTAACCAAAGCAAATCAAAGAAAAAAGGGGGAAAAGAAACATCCCTTTTAACATTTTATAAGGCCAAACACAGTATTTTAAAAAGAGAAACTAGGGAAGAACCGAGAGGACATTGGCTCAGGGGAAAAGTTCCTGAACAGAACACCAATAGCTTATACCCTAAGATCAAGAATAGACAAATGGGACCTCATAAAAT
>BDUI01003805.1:94214-106576 GCA_002335545.1 Apodemus speciosus
GAGAATACCAAAACAGGGATGTGGGAAGGGGTGAATAGGGGAATGAGGGGGGGGAGGAGAGGTAAAAAGACATATGGGACATTGTGGGGGTGGGGAAACCAGGAAAAAGGGAAATGAAATGTAAATAAAGAATATATCCAATAAAAAAATGCACAGAGTCTGTGTATGACTTAAAATTTCCTTGGACTCCTGGCTTTCCAAAATGTAAGAAAATAAAAGTTTGGCTGATTGGAGTCATTAAATTGATAGCATTTTGTTATGGCATCAAAAGGTAACCAAAATGTCATTACAAAAAGCAAGASAATATTACTAGCTCTTCAAAGGGTAAAGGTAGTTAGAAATATAGATCATGGATAGAATTTACAGTGTGTTTTGCTAAGATTATTCTCATAGAGTTCATTGAGTTTTCAACTCACTAGGTTTCTACCTCACTTCTGAAATATCCCCAAATTTGAGTCATTTCTCTCAGTATTTTCTCCTGCCCTTACATATCTATACCTGTTCCCAACCCTACCCATCCAGGTCCACCCACAAAATCTATTCTATTACCCATTCTAAGGGATATACTTGCATTCCCTTCAGCCCTTTTTGTTATTTGGCCTCTCTGGGTCTGTGGACTGTAGTATCATATTCCAATGTGTACTACGTTTTCTTATCCATTCTTCAGTTAAGTGACAGCTAGATTGTTTCCAGTTTCTGGGCATTATGAGGAAATATAATATAAACACAGCTGAACAACTATCTTTATGATAGAATGAAGCAGGATTTGGTATATGTAGCAGTAATGGTAGTATGTCTTAAGATACTATAACTTACAGTTTTTTGAGAAACTGTCATAATGTCTTCCAATGTGGCTGTATAAGTTTGTACACCCACAAGCAGTAGAGGAGTATTCCCTGTGTGCTACATTCTCAACCAGCAAGAGATGCCACTTGTGGTTTTGAACTTAATCATTCTCAGGTGTGAGAAAGAATCTCAAAATTGGTTTGATTTTCATGATGGCTAAGGATGTTTAACATTTCTTTAAGGGTTTTGCTACCAAGTGAGATTACTCTGTTGAGACATCTTTCTTCAGATCTGTTCCTCATGTTTCAGGTGTATTATATAGTTTGTCAAAGTCTATTTTCCTAATTTCCTTATTTGTTTTGGATAATAGTTCACTGTCAGATGTATAGTTGGGAAATATCATTTTCCATTCTGTGGGATGACATTTTGTCCTATTGGTAGTGTTCTTTACAGAAGTGTTTATGTTTGATAAAGTCCCATTTATTAATTGTTGACCTTAGTGTCTGAATTGTTAGTATTCTGTTTAGGAAGATGTCACCTGGCCAATGTATTTAGGCTATTTTCTATTTCTCTTCTATCAGGTTCTGTAGAAGTATTTTAATTCAGCAAAATGACTGCTCTGAAATACTTTAGTCTCTGGCTAGAACACAGACTGGTCCTTAGAACATAATTTTAATCCCAAATAATAAAGATAAAGTTAGGAAGCACTCATATTTGAAAATTACATAATTTAGGGGCAGACAAAGTGATGAATGAGAAAGAGTTGAGAGAATGAGTCAGAAAAAGGATATGCCCAGTCTCTGAAGACTCAGAAGAACAGCACAGAAAGGAGAAGTGACTTAAGAGAGCAGCATGGGGAAGGGGAGAAGGAGGATGAGGAGGTAGTGTTACCAGATACTTTTATAGAAACATGTTGTAAGAAAAAACTAGATGATTGGAAGCTGGTTTGAATCAATCAACTTGGAGAAGAGTTTGAGCCAGAATAACTGAGTTGAAACAGCTAGGTAGAGTCCAGAAGAACTACAAATGGTAAGTTTATTCAGCTGTAACCTTCCTGAAGGACAATCACATCTGGCAAATAAAAGTTACTTTTACAAAGTTAAACATGTCTGCTTTAAAATTGAAGTCATTGATCCATTTGGGCTTGCATTTTGTTCAAGATGATAGATATAGATGTATTTTCATCCTACATACCAATATCCAACTAGACTAACACAATTTTGGGAGGATGCTTTTATTTTCCTATTGTATATTTCTGGCCCCTTTATCAAAAATCAGTAGTTCATATGCATGTAAATTTGTGCCTGGTTCTTTAATTTAATTCTGTTGATCAATGTGTCTGTTATGCCAATATCATGTGKCTTTTAGTGCTACAGAAATGTAATACAGCTTGAAGTCAGAGGTGGTGATCCCTCTGATTGTTCTTTTATTGTGTAGGATTATGTTAGATAATCAATTTTTGTTTTGTTTTGTTTTGTTTACCATATGAAGTTGATTATTCTTTCAAGATCTGTACAGAATTGTTCTGGAATTTTGATGGGGATTGCTTTGGATATGTAGACTGCTTTTGGTATGGTGGCCATTTTTACTATGTTAATCCTACTGATCCATAATATCTGCTTCAATTTTCTTTTTTAAAGGCAAGAAGTTTTGATCATACAGGTCTTTCAATTGCTTTGTTAGAGTTACCTCATGATATTTTATATTCTCGATTAACTTGAAGTAATAGAAGACATAGGGACTGAATTGCCTCTCTTCTGTAACCAAGTAAGATCTCAAGTGGCAGGATTGGGACACCAACCCAACCCCAAATTACCTACAGTTAATTTTGTTAATTAAGAACACCAAGCCACTGAACCATAGCATGTATGCAGAGACCCTAGGTCTGACTTATAGGTCTGAGGATTTGGGAATCCTCACAGTGGAATCAGGCATTGTACTTGACTCTTTTGCCTACTTGTGGGACCCCTTTCCTATTATGGTGGGATCAGTTCTTCCTACTGGCTTACATTGTCCAGCCTTGATGTGATGGTCTATGCTTGGTTTTATTGTAGCTTTGTAATGTTGGGTTTGCTTGAAATTCCCAGAAGTCCTGCTCTTTTCTGGCATGGTTCTGGAGGAGAAAGGATGTGTGGGAAAGGTTGGGGAGAGAGAGGAAAATGCATGTGAGATGGAATATGTGATGGAAGAATAATTAAAGAATGCATTTTGCAAGTTCATGTAAGAGAATATCTAGGTTTCCATGCAAAGAATGTAGGATATGATATAAGCCTTAAAAATAATTATAGGAAAACTCAGAATAAAGAAAAGCACTACAGATAAAATCTGTTGTAAAGCAAACATTAAAATGAGTATTCAGAATGTAGGCAGAAATAGATGTTAAAATGGCATTGTATTAGCATTTCAGAATGAAACCTGGAAACACTATTAGGGACTGTAGTAAGACAACTGTCTTGCTTGGAATTATGGTTTTTCAGAGAACAGAGAGCCTACTCAAAAAAGAAAAATCTCTGAAACGTCTTTTGGATCATTCAACAATTTCTTTGATAAAAAACATCCAATACCTACACAAACTTAGCAGATCTTTACTAGCCTATTGATTAAATCTTATTTTGACAACCACGTTTTACAACCACAATTGAGCTTGCTCACTTTTTAATAGTGAGAGAAAAAAATTCTTAATATTATGATGTGCTTTTAGAAATTATTGTTTGTTTGTTTGTTTGTTTGTTTGTTTGTTTGTTTAGAGTAAAAGTGTTTTTGCTACATGCATGTATGTGTATGCCTGGCAAACAAGAAGTCGAGAAAAAGCTGTAATATACCCTGGAAATGAAGTTACTTCTAGTTGTAAGTCATTGTGCATTTGTGTTTGTCATATGTGCTAACATGCTAGAAGCTGAAAATACTTTCTCTGCAAAAGCATCATGTATTCTTAACTGCAGAGGCAATGTTTCATTCAGTGTTTTACTGCTGTGAAGAAACACCAGAACCAACACAACTTTAAAAAAAAAAAAAGGAATTGGGACTTGCTTAACAGTTTCTGAAGTTCAGTCAATAGTCATTCAGGTGGGACTCATGGAGGCACGCAAGCATACACGGAGCTGGAGTAGTTGAGATTTCCACATCTGTGTCAGCAAGCAGCTTAGTATGGGCTTTTTGAAACCGCAAAGGACAATACTAATGACATACTTTCTCCAACTAGGCCATGCCTTCTAATCCTTTCAAATACCACCACTCCCTGTAGATCAACTATTCAAATCTATCAACCTATGAGGACCATTCTTATTCAGATCACCATGGCAATCTTTCCAGTCCCTCTTCTTTCTTATCACACTTTCATTCACAAACAATTTCTCTCTTTTTACAGTGAACTATAAGAGTTCAAATGAAGCCACACAATACTTAGAACATTTTGTTTCTTTTTTTAATTATTTTTTATTGGATATATTCTTTATTTATATTTCATTTCCCTTTTACTGGTTTTCTCGCCCCCCCCAATGTCCCATATGTCTTTTTCCCTCCCCCTGTTCCCCTATTCACCCCTTCCCAAAAACCATTTTGTTTCTAAAGGTCTTCTGCTAAATATCTGATTTCAGAGCTCACATGTTCTAACTTATGCAAAGTGTCTAGATTCTAGATGCTAGAACAAGATTAGAATGTTGTCAAATTGTTTGCAAGTTTACATGAGGGTCACCTTACATCCAGTTTTTGATAAAATAACCTTTGTTTTTACATGAAATTCAGGGTGATATACTTGGGAAGAAACAGTTTCACCAATACTTTCAGTCTCTGCAAATGAGTAAGTAATTTTTTACTTGATTAAACCTCATAATCTATTTCCTCACTATTGATCAGTTACTATCTTTTCTGTAGAAAGTCAGAGTATTATGTTTCTATGATAAAACTTGACTCAGTTTTGTCATTGTTATGAACTGCAGGTTTTATATTATTTTATAATACATTATTAATTTGAAGAGAATTGCTTTATTCCCCCTCCCTCACATAGACAAACCCTCACTGCCATCTTCCATAACTCTCAATTTGATAAATTGTATAATTATTATTATTATTATTATTATTATTATTATTATTATTATTATTGTGTGTGTGTGTGTTTTATGGGTGTCTTAGTCTGGGTTTGTATTCCTGCAAAAGCATCATGACTAAGAAGCAAATTAGGAAGAAAGGGTTTATTCAGCTTACACTTCCACATTGCTGTCATCGCCAAAGGAGGCTAAGACTGGAACTCAAGCAGGTGATGACTCAGGAACTGATACAGAGGACATTGAAGGATGTTTCTTCCTAACTTGCTTCCTCTACCTTGCTCAAATTGCCTTATTATAGAATTCAAGACTACCAGCCCAGTGATGGCACCACCCAAAATGGGCCCTCCCCCAATTGATCACTAATTGAGAATATGCCTTACAGCTGAATCTCATGGAGGTATTTCCTCAACTGAAGCTCCTTTCTCTGTGATAACTCCAGCCTGTATCAAGTTGACACACAAAACCACCCAGGACAGTTGACTCCTTGTCAACTTGACATACAAACACATCACTATTAAGCCTCAAACTTTACTTTCTTATTCATCCCCAACATCTAAATAACTTTAAAACTCCCACAGTCTTTACATATTAAAAGTTCAATTCTTTTAAAATATCCAATAGCTTTTGAAATTCAAAATCTTTTAAAAATTCAAAGTCTCTTAACTGTGGGCTCCACTAATATACTTTCTTCCTTCAAGAGAGAAAAATATCAGGGCACAGTCAGAATCAAAAGCTAAATCAAACTCCAACTGTTCTATTTGTGAGATCTAACTCATGGTGTTCTGGGCTCCTCCAAGGGCTTGGGTTACTTCTCCAGTCCAGCCCTTTGTAACATACACCTTATCTTCTAGGCTCCAGCTGCCTGTACTCTAGTGCTGCTGCTGTTCTTGGTCATCATCTCATGGTACTGGCATCTGCAAAACACTGCTGTTTTCTGCTTTAACTAGGATTCACCAATAGTCTTTCATAGTCTCTCTTCATGGTGCCAAGTCTCAACTGCTTTGCATGATCCCTTCAGCCCAGGGCCATCAATTACAACTGAGGCTGCACCTTTACCAATGTCCTTCAGTGGCCTGTCACAGTGCTAAGCCTCAGCTGCTCTTCATGACCCCTTCATGCCTTCAAAACCAGTACCACCTGGGTGATTCTTACACATTACCAAGTCCAGCCATAGCAGGAGGTACAACCTTGACTATCTCTGGAACATAGCCTTTGTGTGCTCTTAGAAAACAATTCCCAGAAGATTTCACCTCAGTGATGTTGGTCTCTTCTTAATCACCACTAATTTGTTATCTCTACTAACCAGCATCAATAGTCCCAGTAAAGCAATGTTTTTGCTTTAGTAGTTTTGGTATCTTGTTAATAACAGCTGATTCTTCAGCCCCAGCTGACCAAAACTACAGAATCTTCACAGTCAAAATAGCAATGATAAGAGTCTTTAATGTTCCCTCTGAAATTCCCCAACAAGTCTTCCATTTTCTGCACTGTTCTCAACATTATCCAAGTTCCTACAGAATATTCCACAGAGCTCTTAATATCAAATGGATCTTCTAGCCCAAATTTCCAAAATCCTTCCACAGTTCTCCCCCAAATCATGGTCAGGTTGTCACACGAATACCCCACTTCTGGTACCAATTTATCTTAGTTCAGGTTCCTATTCCTGCACAAACATCATGACCAAGAAGCAAATTGGGAAGGAATGAGGTTATTCAGCTTACACTTCCACATTGCTGATCATCACCAAAGGAGATCAGGACTAGAACTTAAGCAGATCAGGATACAGGAGCTGATGCAGAGGCCATGGAAGGATGTTTCTTACTGGCTGACTTCCTCTGCTTTGCTCAGATTGCTTATAGAACCCAAGACTATCATCCCATAGATGGGTCCACCCAAAATGAGTCCTCCCAACTTGGTCGCTAATTGAGAAAATGCCTTATAGCTACAATTCATGGAGGCATTTGCTCAACTGAAACTCCTTTCTCTTTGATAACTCTAGCCTATGTCAAGTTCACACACAAAACCAGCCAGTACAATGGGTATTACAAACATATGAATTCAACATGCTGAGTGGTTTTGTTCTGTCTATGGATATCGTTTCAAGGCTGAAAACTATGCACTAGACAACCAATAAGAGAGCTCAGCTTTGTGAGATGTTAAATGTAGCATGTAGTTTTTGCTATCCCGCTTTAAGTTCCAGGTGGACTGAACTACCAGCACTACCCAAGTTCCCCCAGATCCACAAATGAAACACACACACACACACACACACACACACACACACACACACACACACACACTTATTTTTCAAACTGTGTTATTGGCTCAATTGTTGGACACTTCTAATCTCCCACAGCTATTGTGACCTTCCCAAAACGCTGAGCTGAGCACTCTAAATCTGCCCTCAACTTTAGTTACTTAGTTATATTTAGTTCAACTTTGACACCCTAAATATTCTCTCAGCTTTAGTTGTTTTCCCAGGCCCAGTCAGGGAAACAGACATTTGCCACTCCACCCTTAGATTTTACATGGCTGGTGACCATTTTTCCCCTTGAAGCCTGGTATAAATCTCCTTCTCTCTCCCCTGCATATGTTAGCTTGCCTGCAGAGACATGGAAGTTCCACCTATTCTACCCACCTCATTAGCAGCTATCAACTGTATTGATGGGTCAAGAACCAATTAGGCAACAGGACCTTATCATCAGAACCACTCCCTACAGTTAAGTCTTCTCTCAACTTCCCCCAGTTTCCTGTAGTTCTTTGTCTAGGCATGGAACCCTGTGAAATTTAGCCCCTTCCATGTTAACAAGAACATTGATATACTATTTTTCCAGTCTTGTTCATTCTGACATTATTAAACAGAGTACATATCAGCTGACTTCCTGGTATTCTGGCTCTTATAATCTTATGGAAAATCTTTCTGAGATGTTTTCATAGTTGAAAGAGCTAAGACATGTCAATTGGACCTTGGCTTCCTGTTAACTTTGCTTTCTGTAATGTGTTCAGCTGTGTGCTTTATTGTCTCCACTTGATGTAAAGAGATGATCTTTGATGAGGTTACTAGCAACATTTACCTGTGAGTTATTTTGTTTCTTACCTATGTTATCTTGTATTCCCATCCTCTAGATTGAAATTATGCTTTGTGACATAGTAAGTTATTCCCATATTCTTAAACATAAAAATGTTTTCTGCCCTTGGTATTTTGAAATTTACCTTCTTGAATTTTTGCTTCTTAAAATATTTTTGGTGGTATAATGCTATTGTTGGTAGCCAAGCTATAAATATATTTTTTCTTCACAATGTTTCAATAAAAAGGTCCAATATTTTTGGGAAATCAATAGCATAAGATGAATATTTTCTTAGCAAATCAACATTATCCTCTTGTCTGCAGGAAAATTCCTCTGCCCTGGTCATCAGTCTTGATAATAACTAGTCTCAGGATCTTTGTACAGACTTACAGACTCTTTTTCAAGACAAATGTCTTCACACTAAGCAGCCACTTATTGTTGTTAACTGTTGCTATGTAATCTCCAATATTTATACCTTCAGTTTAGATTTTGCTACTTACGTGTATTCCAGATGAATTGGGATTATATTTCTGTTATAATCAGTTTAATGCATATACTTATATATTCAGTAATCATATTGGTCTTAAAATCTTTGGCCTTATCTCTAAGCAACTACTTTTATCAGATCATAAATCTTTCATAACTATATCTCTACGCATCTATGCACCTCAGCCAGTAATGGTTTGTGAAGATGACACACCTTGGCAATATTTAACTGTGGTATTTATAGCTACAATAATAGATGAGGATGATAATGGCTCTTAGCAAAACAGAATCATACTGGTAACCTACTGAATGAACAGTTCCACAAATGAAAGATTCTTTACATGGTCATGACTATCAACGTGTCTGCTGGGTATCTACAATGAAAAAGATACTGAGGTAGAAATATTGTTACATAATCTAACATTGATTTTACTCTTAAGGTTCATTATATATTCAAGGTTTTCTTATAAAATGGGCTATTTATGTGCTAAATTTTCATTCATAGTGATCAATGGAAGGCTTGATTTCATTTTCTTTAGTTTGTTACAAACTAGTTTATGTCTAATGAGAGCACTTCCCAGATTATCTGTATGGCCATACAACCCACATATAAGGGACTATTTTAACTCACCACATCTTTTAATAAAGCCAAACAAATACATGCATTAATAACACATTATTCTATAAAAACAAATTTAGTCATTTTTCTTCATTTATCTAAATTATTTTGAAATCAAGGTTTAATTACATGTTCAGGTACTTTTTAATTCTTTATAATTTGCATTCATCATTGCACAGGAGGAATCAAAACACACCCGTTCTGAGACTGCTGAGAATCAAAAGATTTTTAAATCCCAAAGGATCTCTAAGGACTCAGTTTTATATACCCTCCTTGAATGTAGATGCAACATAAACTTTATTATTTATGAGATGCCTAAAGGAAAGAAATGAGGCAGTTAATTTCTTAATAAGGTTATTGCACTTCATTAAATTGCTAATAATCACTCTTCTTTTAAAGCTCATTTATTAATCAGCACAATTTATTGAATATCCATTAGCTATTAGCCTCATAATATATATTTTTAGTACCTGGAAAACTTCATCGTGCTCATACCTTTCATTTCCCTTTTTAGTTCCTTCAATACATATCTTCTTTTTCTGAAATCTCTAGAATATTATACAAATAAACAAGGCTGTGTTATGAATTCAGATTTATTACTAATAAGTATCACAGATAGACCAGGAAAACCAATAAAATCTATAATTTCCCTACTATTTTTTTCACTTAAAGCATAAAAATATGGTTAGACAAATTATTGGGGAAAAGATAATAAGAGTAGAATAAATAAAGAAATAGAGAGCTGAAGTATCTTAGTATCTTTCCGTTCTCTTGTCATTTATGTTGATTTATTTATTCATGTGTATGTCCATGTGCACACATATATGTGCCATGGACCTGGGGTAGAGATCACAGAGCAACTTTATTAGTTACTATTATATAGCTGTGAACAGATACCATGATTAAGGCTACTCTTATAAAGGAAAGCTTTTAAATGGAGGTTTGCTGACAGTTTCACAGAGATAATTCATTATCTTCCTCAAGGGAAGCAGAAAGGCCTGGTGATAGAGCAGAAGCAGACATCTTTCAACTTGGTTCACAGGCAGCTGGTGGAGGCAAAAAAGGACTGGTACTGGTGTGGACATTTGTAACCTCTGAACCCACGTCCACCAACTAGTCCTTTCCAATAAGGCCACACCTCTTAATTCTCACCAACAATCTACAAACAGGAATCCAAGCATTCAAATACATTAACCTATGGAGATCATTGTCATCCAAACTTCTATAACAAACCTTGGAATTTGATTGACTATTCTCTCCATTCACTCTTTCTTGTGTAGTAGATTAAGCAAACCCAGGTCATCAATCTTCATAGTATGGGCCTTAAACTGTTGAACTGTCTCTAGGAGCCACATTTTCTTCTTCTTTTTTTAATTCACCTTTGAATCAGTGTTTTTAAACAACATTTTTCATGTATAAACACACCAATAAGAAATATTTGTAGTTACAAAGTGAGTAGAGAATTGATATGTTCACATCTTAGTTGATGAAGAGACCTAGGGTAAGGTATATGGTGTTTTCCAAACCAGAAATGACAACAAACAAAAATCTATCATTTCTTCACTGATATTATTTAATTTGAGTTTAAAGTAATATTAGACATATTATTGGGGAAAAGAGATAATAGGCATGGAAAGAATAAAGGAAGAGTTGAAGATAATGTATTTGTAAATTATAAGACAAAGCAATGGTATGTCATGAAGTCTTCTGTATAGAAGCAATTATCTATAGTATTCTTTAGGTTATAACAGCAAGAAATAGACTACGCTTAAAACATAAATGTCTTTAATTCATGGTCCATCTCTCATTCACTACTTCATTCAAAAGAATTTTCATTGGGAAAGTTGCTTCTGATGCTGGGAACACTATTGCTAATGCACTGCCTGAGCAGAAGGCATAGTTTGCCTAAGGAAATTTAATTTATCTAGAGAAAATAAAATAATCATACATAGCTGTTAATTTTTAAAAGGAATCAATATATTGGTCATATTATCTCATTTAATAAGAATGTATTTTATGGTTATGTATCTTGAATCAGAAAAGCTACAAAATGAAGAAAGAAAAGAGACAGCAAGAAGGAGAAAAGAAGAAAAAGAATTCTGTTTTGTATATTTTAGAATTGCAGCATCTAAGACTGTAACAATTACAGTATAGGAGGAATTAAGAGAGGTTTAAAAATAAACATTTGCATTATCTCACATTTGTTACCCTTACAGAGATAAAGAAGATTGTTAGAATTTTATTTTAAATCTGAAAAGTTCAATAATGTTTTAACTTCTTAAAATGGTAAAGCAATATTTTAAAATTTAYTTATCCCTATTGACATTGCTGCCTCAATGTTATTACCTTCAATAATGAGGTTTTAGTTTCTTAATTTATTTTCCAAGGCTTATATTACCCTTATTCTGTCACCAAAAAAAATTACTCTGGTAGTAAAGTCACAAAGATTTGAGAAGTCAGATTTTTTTCATCATTTTAACTACTTAAGTTTTATAAACCTTATTAGAGCATTGCGGTACAATAAAATAAAACATTTCTTGCCATCTTCCTCTAAATCTATTGATCAAAATATGGACTATGGCCCATGAATACCATGTTTTATTCTACAGAATGATTTGAAGTAGAGAAGGTCTTTGCAGATGTTAGTATTTTCATACTAAATAATTTGAATGTAAGACAAATATCTGATGCTTTCTCAGCACAAGTCTTGGGAAATGTACAATTCCCATTGTGCTTTCACATAATAACATTGCCTGTTTTAAGAGAAAAGTTATTATTGCGTGATGTGCTAATATAATATGGTAAACTACCAGGTGAAGTAGATATATAATAGTTCAAAATTTAAACAAAATGTAACAGCAAATTATATTATTTTATAGCCCAGAAATTATCAAAAATAAATTCTTCATAACAAGTAAAACATCACTTAAGTAACTACAGATGGTACTGTGTACACAGGATATTTCTAGAGTCAGTAAGATGTAATAGCTTTATTTAAAAAATATTTTCATTCTAATTTAGTACTATGTATAGTATATTTTATAATCACAACTATTTATGTATATAAGTAGACAATTTTTAAAGAAAATCATGTTTAGTTTTTTTTTTTGTGTGAAAGATACAGCTCACAGCTTACACAATCCCCTGCTACTTGTTACAAGTTTATTTATTCCAAAACTATTTATTTCAGTTAAACCTAAAAAAATCATACTAGACAACAGGCAAAAATGAATATAACATGTATTACCTACTGATCAAAATTTCTTTCATATAATGAGGAAGAGTAAATGTTAAGTTTAATGCTAAAAATATTAGCAGACTAAAGAAAGAGCAACACATTTATATTTGAGTTAGAAAACA
>BDUI01003806.1:33992-45503 GCA_002335545.1 Apodemus speciosus
GGGCAGTCCCCACTTCCACTATAAGCAAGGCGGCACAGGCCAGATCTTGGGCCTGGACTGAGCTTTGGGCACTGAGCCATGCGGTGAGGAGGCCCAGCTCTGTCAAGTGATTCGACGCTGGCAGCCTAATGGTATCCCTGGCCCCAGCCATTGGGGAACAGGATGGGCAAGAGTGGTCCCTCACAGATGCTGGGGCCAATATCCATCAACAGTCCTTGCAGACGACCTGTCCTAAGGGTGTTGYAGATAGAACAGCCCCCATTTCCCTGATGGGTAAGTGTAAGAGCATGCCTCTTGTCATTGCCAAAGCAGGAGAGTTACCAGGRACCCTGCTGCCTCCACCAAGGGACACCACTGTCAATATTCCTTAGCTGTCTTCAAACACTCAAGAAGAGGGTGTCAGGTCTCCTTACGGATGGTTGTGAGCCACCATGTGGTTGCTGGGGTTTGAACTCAGGACCTTCGGAAGAGCAGTCACTGCTCTTAACTGCTGAGCCATCTCTCCAACACCACTATCAATATTCGTATTCTTTGCAGTGATGTCAGACAATGGTCAAACTGTYGGGCCCAKATGGGGAAGGAGGCAGCTAGCTACCWGTGCATGCACAAGGAAGGCCAAGTCAGWGATGASACCTWCTGGTAACAGGACTACAGCTCTGGAACCTGCCCCTGTATTACGTTACCTGTCCCAGAAATGCACGGGCTAAGGTGACTGCTGGCTGGTCAAAAAACTCGGGTCCTAGCCGGGCAGGGCGGTCCTCTGGGCTGGAGAAGTAGATACTCCGATGGTGGCCTGGGGTCGAAGGGAGTCTCTCTTCAGGGGTCTGCTGCTGCTCTGAATCTGCCAGTCGCTGCTTTTTTTGCCGGATCTTTCGAGAGAGCTGTAATGGGGAAAAACAAAAGAAGTGTCTGCCTGCCTGTCCCTTTATCTGTAAAGTGGGGTGCCCATTGTGTGAGTCATTCTGAGACATGAACAGAACCCTACGGCTAATACCACCTGGGGGGGAGGGGGGACTTGGTATAGGTAATGACAGGCTCAGTGGTGAAGGATGGGTGGGCATTCTCTGCCCACACCTGCTGCACATGAGTAAGGAGCATTAGAAGGTGGCTGCCTGAGTCCGACGTTACCAAAGAGCTGGTTTTTCTGATTCCCAACAATCACTCCATCTCCGAGGAAACTTGTTTCTGGAATCTGGTTATTTGTTCCTAATCCTGGCCAGGACTTAAAATACACTCAGAACCTGGGTCAGGCCTATCAGAGAAACACACTGAGTTTGTCTGGGCACTGCTCAAAAGAGAGGTCACAAGACCCCCTAGATATTGACAAGCCTTGACACACAAATGGGTGTGCCTGGAGATGCGCGCCTGCCTGGTCCCATTCTAAGTGCTCAGGTAGAACCCTACTGGCCCCCAACTGTCCTCTGACTGCTTGGATATCAGAACAACTAAGAACTGGGACAAAATGTCTATGGGTCTATAGACCCAGCAGGCGCTAGTCTACCAACAGCGGATAAACAAAGCAAGGAAATCTGACCACATCCTTTAGTATTGTGGTACAACTGGAGGGGATTAAAAGGACAACGGCAGTGGACCTGGGGCCAGGGCCAAGACCTGTCCTCAGTCCAGGCGGGGCTGGCTGGTTAAAAAGCCATTCCTTTTTTAAAGGACAGGGTCCCATGTGGACCACGCTGGCCTTGAACTCCTGATCCTCTTGCTTTCATCGACTTCCCAAATACAGGCGTGCGCCACCACGCCGGGATAAGACCCATTATTTTTATCTGTTGTGCTGACGTCCAGGTTGGACTGAGGCTGCCAGGCTGCCGGGAATGGATGCTGACGTGACCGTCTCTGCAGCCCGACCCTCTGTGCCAGCTCGCCGTGGGCTCAGACTCCGCGACGCTGCGCCCCCTCTCACCGGCGCTGGCTTCTGGCCGACCTCATGATATCCGGTCACTAGGGATTCTGCTTTGGCACTCCCTGGGCGGCGGCCTCGTCCAAGAAATGGAGACTGCTCGGTGTCGGGGAGCAGAGTCACGGACACCGATTTTAGGGATCCTTTGCCCAGGCGTGCACTACCACCGCGCGCGGGCATCTAGCCGCCGCCAGCACTCGCTAGGCCACCGGAAGCGCAGAGAGGGCGGGGACTGGAGCCGGAGCCTGCGCAGAAGACTTGCAGCGCGGGGGTGGGGCGAATCTGCAGAAGAGGCGGAGCGAAGAGCCTAGGGGAGGGACAGGGCGGGGAGAGTGTAGAAGCCTTCTTTACCTGCACCACTAGGATTGGAACCCAGGTTTTCTAGGTCTGGCTCTGCCCCAATGATCCGTCTGCCATCAAGCCATTCTCTCTGAACCTGGACTGAATTTTCGAGGGTCCTGGACCAGAAGGCTCTGAGGCCTTGGGATAGGGTGGGCCACAGAGGGTGCGTTAGGTGTTGTAGAGAACAAATATGAGGCCTTGGGAATCTCAGACTGAATTTCGATCCTGGAACTCTCCTTCCCCAACCTTATCGCTGGATGGTGGAACTGACGGGAAGTGGGTGCCTGCCCCATCTGGAAGCCCCTACCCTGAATCATCACAGCTGATAGGTGGAAGGTCCCCACTTATGTCCCTGGACCCTTGATGCCTGGAATTGCTGCGCAGAGGACTTACCACTTAAGCTGAGCTAGCTTGGAAGACAGGACCAGGGCTGCAGGGTAACAGTCGCCGCCATCTCTTGGTGATTACTTCTCTGGGACCTAGGCGTGTCACCCACTCTATCTGTAACCCTTCAAACAAAACTGTGCACCTGTGCAGGAGACGTGAGCCTCGGATGGGAAGTGACTGACCCAAAGGAAGGGGATGGTCAAGGGAAGGGAGGTCTTGGGGTAGGGTGAGCTGCTCCCCTCCTCCACCTCAGGCCAGTGACAGCCCCCACATCCAGCAGAGCCACACTGACCCTCTTGTACCATTCTAGGAGTGATGTGGGTCTGAAGGGTTTCTTAGCAGACGCAATCCTACCTTCCCCATTCACACTGCCTTATTAAAACCTTTGAGCCGGGYGGTGGTGRCRCACRCCTTTAATCCCAGCACTTRGGAGGCAGAGGCAGGCGGATTTCTGAGTTCGAGGCCAGCCTGGTCTACAGAGTGAGTTCCAGGACAGCCAGGGCTATACAGAGAAACCCTGTCTCGAAAAAACCAAATCCAAAAAACAAACGAAAACAAACAAACAAAAAACCTTTGAGGGCTTGTCAGAGCTGCCTTTGATTTCTGAGACCCTGGCATCTGGGACTGGAGATGTTAACCAGGACAGAGCAAGAGGCCATATGCTTGTGACCCTTAGATGAACACGGCGCTTAGCCTAAGGACGCTGGTCCTCAACTGCTTCTCCACTGGTCAGCTCAGGGACTGAACTCTGGCCCTGGCCGGGGCTCAGCCATCCCCTCTCATGGGCCTCAACTAGGACTTCCTGGGGAGGGAGCTGCGGCCTCTCTGCCTGCCTGCTGCCTGCTGGAAGTCATCCAGCTGTTTGTGGCACTCTGTGCAGTTTCCGGGGGTAGGGTAGGGGCAATATGTTGTGAATTTGAACTAACAAGGTTGGCCTCATCCCCCATAGCCATTCCATCTAAACAATGCCTCTGTTTTCCTGTGAGGATAATGCCCTTTCCCAACCTAGGAGGGAAACTGAGATCCTAGTTGGGTTCTGGTCCCCTGGTGAGGGCATTCTGAAGACTCCTAGAGAGCTATCTCATCCCGGCCGGCCCTTGGGTCAATGACAAGCTCCTTTTGTTTGGTGGGCAGCTTGGCTTCTGCCCCAGGCAGAGACGGGGGTGGTGGCCAGCTTCTTATTCTCCAGATGTTCTGGCCAGAGTGTGGGGTTGTGCAATGTCTGCCCCTCCCCCCCACACTTCCTGGTTTGTGGTGTGAAGCTCCCACTACAGGCTGGAAGTGCTGGGTTGGGCTTCCCTACTGTGTTTTGCCAGCAGGCTTGCCAGGAATAGGAGAAAGTCCGAGAGGAAGGAGCCTGGGACCTCTTCTGTGCCCAGTGTCCCTTGCGCCTGCCTGGTTGGTGGCAAGGATGCCATTGGGAGAGTCTTTGAAAGGAGTCAAGGTTGGGGTGGTGATGGTGTGAGCTCTTTTGATTCCCCACAGGTTATGGGAAGGTTGGAGCTGCCTCCGGGGGGGGGGGGTGGCATGGGCTGCCAGTCCCTGATAGCGCCATAGCCTTCAGTTTTACTGTCTCAGGGGCCTAACACACTGGCTCCATCTCCTGTCTAACATGGACAAAGCAGGAGCTGGGTTGGAGCCAGTTGGCTGCTGGTTTGGAAACTGGCACCCCTCAGCAGCTTCTCAGCAGAGTGGCTGCTGCCACCCTGGCAGGCTTCGGTGGGTCTCTGTAGCTGGAGGGACCCTTGATGGTTAGCTGTTTCTTGGGCAGAGAGGGTAGCCATCAGGCAGGCCAAGGGTAGGTATGCCGTCAGGCTGCTAGGATCTTGGCCCAGGAGCTCATAGGCCTCTTTGCTGAGGCCAATACCATGAGGAAGGGGTTTCTTCAGAAATAGCTGGGAACTTCAGGCCTTTGAAGTCTAGCCTGGGCTGGAATAGGGCTAGCCTGGCCCACTCTGTCCTCTCCCCAGATAGCTGGTGTCCAGGGTCCATCTCTACATCTCTCTGTGTGGTGCCTGGAAGCTAGTCTGAAGTTTCAGGGAGTGTCCGTTTATAGTCCTTTTGCTGCTCAGGGATCGTAGCCACACAGATATTCCACAAGACCTGGAGCTAGTGTAGAAACCCGTCTATCCCAACACTTGTTCACCACTCCCAGAGTATGGGGACCTGCAGCTGACTTCTGTTCTGCACAGTCAGGAAAAGCATGACAGAAGCCACGGGTTGGATTCTGTGTAATAGGTTCTTCCAACCAAAGCATAGGTCAATAGGACAAGTAGCAGGTACTGGGACTGTGGAGACTGGATAAAGGCCTGACAATTTGTCTGCATTCCTCTGCTCCAACTCTCCTGATGCCCTCCTTACTTGGGACTTCAGGATGTGTTTTGTCCGGGGAATCCTGAACCCATATGCTGAGATGGGCATTTGTCTACAAGCACCATGCTCTCAGGAACAACGTGTGTGTGTGTGTGTGTGTGTGTGTGTGTGTGTGTGTGTGGACATGGAGGGGTTTGCCAGGGGTGGGGGCTGCCACCCGCCCCCCCTTCCCCCGTGGAGTGTGGGAGCTCCTGGAAAGCCGGTTTTCTGTCACTGCATGCAGACAGCCTTGTCTGTGGTACTCTTACAGTGATGATGACTCCGGGGCTGGAGAGATGGCTCAGCAGCTAAGAGTGCTTGCTGCCCTTGCAGAGGACAGGAGCTTGGTTCACACACACACACACACACACACACACACACACACACACACACACGGGACAGCTCACAACTTTCTATATCTGCAGTTCCAAGGGGATCTGATGCCCCTTCTGGCATCTGTGGGCACCTGCAACCACACACACACAGACGTAAATAAACACAGAAGAATTCTTTTCGTAAGAAAAGGCGACGGACTCCTGGGTGTGTCTTCACAGTGAGTGTCCTGTAGGGCTTCCTGCAGCTGGGAATAGATTTCTAGGTCTCAACATAGGTCTAGGTTGACCCTGCAGCATCCACAGCAGGAGGAGAGACCTACAGGCACCAGATGCCCAGCTATGGCCGGTTCCTGATTTTCCAGAAAGGATGCTACACCCGACCCCACTGGCTAGCACAGTCTGGGCATCCAGACCTTGCTTATTCCTAGCATGAGTCGAGGATGCTAGGTATGGAGACTGTCCCATCTCTGGCTTGGCATGTGTGGGCTACAGGAACCCAGAACATCTGCACCTCGACAGCCTTCTTCTCCCTCAGCCTTCAGCCTCAGCTGAGAGCAAAGGAACACTTCCTGTCCAGCATACAGAGGGACGAACTGTGCCAGACGCTATACGCGAGCACTGAGGCAGAAAGGAGAAAAGAGTGAGCGCAGGCGCAGATGTGCGGAGCCGTGCTGTCACTCTGCACAATGGCTTGAGGGGTGGCAGGTGCAGTCTGACCCTTGTACCTGCTGGGAAAGAAGTAGGGGAAGGGGTAATTGCTGAGCTGCGGTTCCTGTGACGCGGTGTATCAGGGTACGAGCGTGAGTGTGCACACGTGGAAATGTGTGAGGGTAGAGCGTGAGCCCCTGGAAGTGCATTTTGAATAGGTGTGCGCACGTGTCTGTGTAAACAGGTGCGTGAGGGCTTGAATGAATATTTATTAGAAAGATCAGGCGTGTGTGCACGGGGCAAGTGAGGGCTTCTGCACCCTCAGTGATGTGCCAGTGCGTGCTTTCCGAAGGGGCGTTCAATCTGGCTTTTAGTTCCCTCCCACCCCGCCCTGTTGCTCTGGAGATCCCCTTCCTCCCTTCCCAAGCATAGGGGCAGCACAAGGTGAGAGGATTTTGGAAAGGCAAGCCCAGGACAGAGCTTGTGATCTCGGTGGTCGCTGGCGAGCCCGACTTCCAGCTACAGGTGTCTCTGCGGGACCCCTGGCAGAGCGCAGCCGGAGGTCTTCCCGGAGGAGGCGCCCGGGGCTGGCAGCGGGCGGCGCGCATTCCTCAGCCCTGAGTCAGGCGGCCGCCCCTCTGCCGGGCCCGCCCCCGGCGCGCACGCCCCTCGGCCCGTGGCATTCCCAGGCGGACGGGCCGGGCCAGCGCGCAGGCGGCGCAGGCAGGGACTAGGCGCGGGCGCCCTCCCGGCCGGCGGCGGCGGCGGCGGCAGCCGGTGCAGACCCCTCCGAGGACCCTGCGGCGGTGAGTGGCGGCCGGGGTCTTTGCGCGGGACTCCGGGCGGGCGAGTGCGGGGATGGCGTTCTGGCGCGTGTCCGCCGATCGCTGGCAGTCGGTGCGCCGAGTTTCCTGAGCGCCGGCGGAGGCGGCGCGGCCCGGATTCCAGCCCGGCGCCCCACAGAAATAGCCCGTGGTCGGATCGGCGCGGCCTGGCGGGCGGGGCAGCGGGGCAGCAGCCCCGCCGGGTCCCCGAGGGCCTCTGCGACCCTGAGCAGCCCCTTCGCTGCCGGCCCCTCCCCCATGCCCTCCTCGCTCTCCGGCCCCCGAAGGTGGCGTCGGAAACTCTGCGCAGAGCGCGCGACTTCGGGCCACCGAGTCCGCTTCCTCCCACTCCCGGGGGTAACAGCGGCAGCTGCGGGCCGAGGAGCTCGGCTAGGCCTGCTCGGCCCGTTTCAGCCCGGTTTGCATCGACAAACTCGAGAAGTGCCTCGGAAGACAAATCTCCTGCCCTGTACAGTGGCCCCGAGGGCGAGCCCGAGGCCACAGTAAGGGTCTTGAAGTAGGCCTGGGCGCGGTGGCGTGACCGCGGACCCCAAGTGCTCAGGGATAGGCGAGAGGGCCTGTCTGTCCTGCTGGGAGCACGCTCGTGGAGCCGGGTGAATGGCCAGGGGACTCCCCCTAGGCTTTCTTTCCGCTCAGATAGTCCCGACCAGAGTTCCTGCTCCGTGTGCCTCTCGGGGTAGTGTGTCTGTCTGCGTGGGCGGGGCCTGGATCCGGAGGCCCCCCCCCCTGTCCTGGGAAAGCCCCCCCTCCCCACTTCCTGTTGAAGCTGGGAGAAGATTCTAGGATGAAACTGGCTTTTCAGGTTTAGACCAGCTAAGAAGTCGGGGCAGTCCCAGGCTAGGTGCTCCCCACCTCCATGGGGCGAGCCTCAGCCCCTTGCCCCCGCCCTTAAGCCTAGAGGATGCTGGGGAACTCAGCAGCTGGCCGGTTCTCAAGAGGTTCCAGAGACTGGGTCCTATGCTTACCAGGGTCATTCTGGGCAATCCGGGCAAGAGGGCAAGGGTGGCCGGTAGGCTCAGACTGAAGGTACAGGCAGGTTCTGGCACCGATCCACAGAASTCCGTGGCTGGCTAGCTCCCCTGCAGGAGCCTTACTGGGAGGTCCACTTTCTGAGCCAGCCGCAGCTCCCGTGAGGGGTCTAGTGGTGCTGGTTTGGGTCTCCCATTAAGGGACAGTCAGGGCCCTTCCCTCCGATCGCCTTAGCTCTAGTCCTCAGAGGGCCTCTTCCCTGCAAGTGAAGACCCTGCCCAACCCCAAGTGCTCTGCAGCCGCTGGAGGTAAGGATCCCTCCCAGGTCCCTGACAGACCTGGCCGAGGTGCTGAACTCCCTTGAGGCCCTGTGACCTCAGGCAGTGAAAGGCCTCCCCTGAGTCAATCTGTAAAACGGGAGTGATTACTTCTGCCATCGGCTACACCTTCAACAGGGCTAGTTAGGCACAGGTCTGAGGCAGGGTCCCCGGCTTCTGGTGACTGAAGCTGTTGTTGCAGACTCARGGTACCTCCTGGAGCCCCTCTAGTTTTGTCCTGCTTCCTGTGGCTCCTGGGAGGGGTTTCTGAGTCAGTCAGGACAATTCTGAGGAACTCTGTACCCCACCCCTCCATTCAGAGACTCAGCTGGACTGCAGATTGGGGGCCAGAAGTGGTCATGTTAGTGGGCACTAATCCAGAACTTGACCTACAGTTGACTCATTACTCCAAGCCCCTTTCTGCGTGGCTGGCTTGGACAGGTCCCCTCTGAGCCCCATCTGGACCTGGGATTTTGACTGGCCATCAGAGACCCCTGGGCTACGGGTGCTTTTGAGCTATGGGTGGTGCCTTTCCCCAGGGGTGGCTTCTTTGCTCTCACATGCTCTGCCATCCCTTGGTCCCTTGGGTCCCAGGGCTCCTCTAGGGACTAAGYGCTCCCCACAGACTTCAGAGAATCTCTTGTTCTGTTGGCCCCTCTGAGATGGTGGCAGGCGAGGAGTGATGGGGAGGGGGCAAAATCTAGTGTGTACTGGGCACGGGAGAGGGCCCCGCTAAAGCTCGCCCTGCCCCACGGCGAAACAAGAGGAGTCAGAGTGGAGGTCCCGCATGGCCTAATGGTTNTCCGTGGCTGGCTAGCTCCCCTGCAGGAGCCTTACTGGGAGGTCCACTTTCTGAGCCAGCCGCAGCTCCCGTGAGGGGTCTAGTGGTGCTGGTTTGGGTCTCCCATTAAGGGACAGTCAGGGCCCTTCCCTCCGATCGCCTTAGCTCTAGTCCTCAGAGGGCCTCTTCCCTGCAAGTGAAGACCCTGCCCAACCCCAAGTGCTCTGCAGCCGCTGGAGGTAAGGATCCCTCCCAGGTCCCTGACAGACCTGGCCGAGGTGCTGAACTCCCTTGAGGCCCTGTGACCTCAGGCAGTGAAAGGCCTCCCCTGAGTCAATCTGTAAAACGGGAGTGATTACTTCTGCCATCGGCTACACCTTCAACAGGGCTAGTTAGGCACAGGTCTGAGGCAGGGTCCCCGGCTTCTGGTGACTGAAGCTGTTGTTGCAGACTCARGGTACCTCCTGGAGCCCCTCTAGTTTTGTCCTGCTTCCTGTGGCTCCTGGGAGGGGTTTCTGAGTCAGTCAGGACAATTCTGAGGAACTCTGTACCCCACCCCTCCATTCAGAGACTCAGCTGGACTGCAGATTGGGGGCCAGAAGTGGTCATGTTAGTGGGCACTAATCCAGAACTTGACCTACAGTTGACTCATTACTCCAAGCCCCTTTCTGCGTGGCTGGCTTGGACAGGTCCCCTCTGAGCCCCATCTGGACCTGGGATTTTGACTGGCCATCAGAGACCCCTGGGCTACGGGTGCTTTTGAGCTATGGGTGGTGCCTTTCCCCAGGGGTGGCTTCTTTGCTCTCACATGCTCTGCCATCCCTTGGTCCCTTGGGTCCCAGGGCTCCTCTAGGGACTAAGYGCTCCCCACAGACTTCAGAGAATCTCTTGTTCTGTTGGCCCCTCTGAGATGGTGGCAGGCGAGGAGTGATGGGGAGGGGGCAAAATCTAGTGTGTACTGGGCACGGGAGAGGGCCCCGCTAAAGCTCGCCCTGCCCCACGGCGAAACAAGAGGAGTCAGAGTGGAGGTCCCGCATGGCCTAATGGTTYACAAAGGGCCCAGCAAACACTCCATGCAATCCTATTGACAGATGAGGCAAAGAGAGGCCTGTGGGGTGTGCGGGAGTCACAGTGCATGTGGCGGTGGACTAGCAGAGGGGATTAGAAAGCTGGTGGGTCCTTCCATCAGGGGCAGGCTGAACCTGGGTGTTAGATTAGAGAGAGGACAGGTATCAAGTAGGATGCTGGAGTGTGTGGTGGCTCTGCTGGAGCCCACACCCAAGGATGGAGTTTCTCATCAGCCGCGGTCACCATGTCCTGAGCATCTGTGTTTTGTGGCCACACCTTCCTATGCCCTACCTTTGCAGGGTTCATCCTCCAATCCGCATCCATCTCGCACCTCTAGCTCCCACCTACAGCTCAGCTGTTTTGTTTTTGTTTGTTTGAGACAGTGTTTCATTATGTAGCCTGGACTGACTTCCCATTCAGAATCTTCCTTCCCGAGCTGAGTGCTGGGATCACAGGTGTGCAGCACCAGTGCCCCGACACACCGAAGACGAAGCTTTGGCTGTCTTCTTCCCACTCAGGCAACCACTCTTTCTGTCGATTCAGCTGCCGCTTACTGAGTACCTACTGTGTGCCGGGCACTTTCATCAGCCATTTTCAGATGAAGAAAATGAAGGCTCGCCAGGTGTGGTGGTGCAAGCGCATCTGTAATGCGAGCACATCTGTAATGCGAGCACATCTGTAATCTCACCACTTAGGCCAGTATGGGTACATGAAATTCTGTCTCATAAAGCCAAGAAGAGAAAGCCCAGGTGTGCTGTGTCTGTAAGGGGTGGAGATAATGGTGTCGGTATAGTTTAGATTTTTGACCCACGTTGCTCCACCTGCCTTCCGGTTTCCTGGCTGTTCTAAGTGGACTCATGAACTGGGCTATCCTGAAGGGTCTCCAGTTGTCCCACCGTGGGGTAGACGCCATCTCCCCCACAGCCTCTGCCTACCCTTCAYAGTCACGCCCTTGGGCAGACAGTGCATTCTGAGGTCTGCTGCTACCTTGACTCTGGGTCTGCCTTATCCCTCAGCCTCCACTGGAGTCTCGCTCAAGCCGCTTGGGGCCGACAAGGCATGGTCGCTGGACCGGACTCCACCCCACCTCCAGCCSCTCAGCTTGCTGTCCCGCACTTCCCACTTACTGTGGGTCCCTTTTGGGCGGCTCCTTATGCTTCTGGGGTGACTCATGGTGTGTCGCCCCAGGCAGTCAGCCTCTCCATGGGCTATGGTTTCCCACTGCACCGGGGCCAGCAGAAGAGAGAGTAAGGGCTGTCTGGGAACAAGAGCCCACTGTGTGCCAGGGGGCGATCTAGACACTGAGCCACTGTGGGCCGGCAGCATGCTGCTCCTTGGCCTAGACTCTTTGTCTGGCCTGGTATGCCCCTCCCCCAGGCCTTGTGAATCCCACTAGCTTGAGGTCCTATTAGGAACAGAGCTTAGGGTGGGGCAAGCTGGGAACAGGACACTAGGGAAGGGTGGGTGTCCTTTCTTCAAACTGCAGGCCTAGAGTTGTGCGCGTGGGTTTTCTTGTGTTTCCTTTCACTGTAGCATGGAAGGGGGCTCCAGGAAA
>BDUI01003807.1:101409-113664 GCA_002335545.1 Apodemus speciosus
TCCAGCATCCACATGAGTAGCTCACAATAATGCATAATTTCTGTCCCAGAGTATCCAATGCTCTCTTCTGGGTTTTGCAAGAAAGCATGAGGCTTGCAAGTGGTATGCATGCATAAATGCAAACACATATACACATAAAATAAAAATAGACAAAACTCTTAAAATTTGGGAAGTAAAAAGAAATTTGCAAAACATAAGAACTTACTGAGTTGCCATTTGTCTGTCACACACTATCCTTGCATTAGCATACAATGACCAAGATTACCCTTTACAAGTTACACTACTAGTCTTAAATGTGTTTCATTTTTGTCTGCTAGATTTTCTGGGCAACCTTGGAACATAGAGATGAATAGAAAATAAATGTAAACAGTACTTAGCAGAATGAAAGTGGGTTAAACATCAGGATGAAAGGCAGGGGGCTGTCTTCGGGAGAGGTAAATGATTTGAGCTAGAGAATGTGACATGCAAAACAAATAACTAAAACACAGAACTTAGGTTGATTATTGGAAGGAAGGGGAGCTGCTGAATCACAAGGCAAATAGTTCAGAGAGTCCAGGGTTGTGAGTAACAGGCCTTAGTCTGTGATATAGTTGGCAGGATTTTTCCAGGATATGGAATGAGGGAATGGTAAATATTAAGGGAGTTCTTCAGGGGCAAGAAGCACTGTTATAAACAAATAATTCTTTGGTTTATCAAGGAAAACCAATTACCTCTACATGGTTTGAGGTAATTGTGTTTGTTCAGTTGGGCAATGTCTTTTATGTGGTGACAACATGTCTTGTTCCTACAAGGGTRAAGTTGTCTGTCTTCTGAGTATTGAGCATATGTCCCAGTATAATTGAGCAAGACTATAATTGCCTCTTGGTTTGGGGATGTGCCTTTCCACTTTGAATTTCCATCTTGGAAATTTCTGGAAAACTTTTAAGTTCCTTTAATTGAATACAAAATCCATAGCATTCAATTTTCCTCAAAGCAGAGCTAATCACAAAAAGCCCTTAACTGTGGTAACATCTCTGCTCTGCACATTCTGGTCCATTTGGAATTCAGATGTTCCAAAGGTTAGGAGAGCCAARTCTGGAACGAGGGGCAAAATTGAGCTTATTCCATGTATGGTTAATTTGAATTTCAAAATTTTGGAGAGAAAACAAATATGTTTTTTTTTAACTCCTATAAAATAACTATCAACAGCCACTAGAGTGCTATTGCATCTTGAAATAAATACAGCTGAGGTATGTAGGCATGAGACTAAGGATTGGGGGAGAGAGGCAAGAGAGTCAATGATGAATTCTGGGAAATCGGGCTCCTGAGACCAGTATCAGGGTGCAGATCTGAGTTTATTGCCCAGCCCGTAAGCTTACATACATTGCTTGAGCCAATACCAAGCCTCTAAATCCTTGGCCAATTGTATCTCACCACACTGTCACCATGCTTCCATGAAAGCCTTGACTAATGAGATAAGTCACCTATGAGGACTTCAGTGAAGTCTGGGGAAGTGGCCACCACCTTGGCCTCAGTCCCTTTTTGCTGTTTCACTGGTGTGCCAAGAGTCATCTTAGGTCAAATGCTGTGTGTGGCACATCAGGACTCTTTGAGGAGTCGGTAGCACCTTGCTCTCCATTCTGCTTTTTCCCCCTCACAAGGTTAACTTCCACATCCCCACAGAAGTATATATACCATGAGGACAGTGTAATCTTATAAAGGTATATGGCCAGTAGCAGTTTGTTAATGCAGTGAATTAGAATCTCCTTTACCAGAAGAAGGTATCCTTTTGTGGATAGCATTTGCCATTAGAGAGTACACGAAGGATCTCCACCTCTGAGGAAAAGAAAGTTACTTCTCTCATTTCCTTTTCAACATCTTTGGCTTGGGAAGATGACAGGAATTTTGTGGGTTTTTTCCCATAAATTTATTTGGAAAATTACTTATTTCTAAACTATTATTAGATGCAGAAATAAGTTATCTACAGTTCCTTAATGTGCTCATCCTGAAGCAAAATCCTGTGGGATCTTAACTCAGGATCACTATACCAGAGACACATAAACTATACCAGAGAACTCATTTGCTAGAAATTACTTTTATCGTAAGTGTTAAGGTCTAGGTAAAATAGTAAGGCCTAGGTAACAGTTACTTAGCTAGCCTGCCACAATAGGGAAGCTTTCTCATATGTTTCTGCTGTTACTAGGAAACTTTCTAATGTCAAGATTGTTATCTGTTATGTTCTGTGCCCTTGGAAACCAACCATGATAAAAGTCAATAGAACTGTTTTATATAGTTACCCACAATAAGCTTGATCCAGAATCAACCACCGAACAACATTTCCTGTACCTGTGTATAAGCTTTTATGGTATAAACTGCTCATTGGTTAGATGCCAACACCTGGGATGGACCCCAACATGAGAGAGACACCTGCCCCAAGATAAGAAAGTATTTGAAATAAGACTTCCATTTTGAGTAGTAGTTGGTAAAGTTTAAGTTCCCAGAACCTCTCTGGGAACTGACATCCTGGTTGGCAAGTTAAGACATGAACGTTAGACAAGTCCCATCCTGGTTAGATTATGAATATTAGACAAGGAAAGTCTTCTGCTTCATCTGAACACCCCAATCAATGGGAGAGGATAAATGTACAACAAAGACATGAAATACCCTACCCCTAAATCCTGATTGGGGAAATAACTTGACACACATGTTTGTGGGCTTTGGCCTTAAAAATCCTGTGGGATCTTAACTCCGGATCACGGTTCAGTTCCCGACTCTGTGCCGTGGCTCTGGGATATATGCTCAATAAGCTGTCCCTGTCTAACCAAGTTTTCGTGTGGTTTGTGAGGCAATCCCTGGACCCCAATAAGTACTATACACATTTGTAAGTCAGTTAAGATAGTTTGTGGCAGAACCTTTCCCTAATGAATAAAGATTTCAAGGAACCAATCACTGGGCAAGTTAGCCGGGACTTCCGGGTTGGAGAGAGGAAGAGGGGAGGCAGGAGAAAGATACTTCCTTTTGGACAGGAGAGAGTATGGAGTCACAATGTAGCTAGTGAGTGGTCTACAGTTTAGGTGGCAGATCCACCGGGATGTGGCACCCGAGGATTTATAACTTAAATAGCTTACAGAATTAGGATGCTAGTTTCTGCGCCCAGTGATTGTTTTACCTGTAAAACTAAACTAAGATTGTGTAGTGGTTTCCTTCATGCAGTGACTCAACTGAGTTCCAGAGAAAGATACAGTGGCAGGGCACCCCAGCCAGCCACTGGAATTTGGAAGTGTGGCAACAGCCCACCATGGGAACTTAGTGAGCAAGGTGGAGAGATTTCAGAACTCTGAGTCAGAATCTGCAGGGCTGAGAATAAGCTGACCTGTCTGTCGGTGCTTTGCCGGCTGTAGCATGGATTGCCTTTTTTCCTTTTAATATTTCACACAACAAAATAGGTAGTGAGAGGCCCCCGGTTTAGGTCGCAGATCCACCGGAATGTGCCACCAGAGGATTTATAACAAGTAGCTTACAAATAGGATGCTAGTTTCTGCACCCCGCGATTGTGTTACCTGTAGATAAAATTTATTTGGAAATAACAATCTGTGTGCTGTGAGTGGATGAATTTTACTCTACTGTATGCATGTGTAGTATGTCTGTTGGAATGACTGTGTGGAACTTAGTGACATCAGATAAAACATTAGAGACTTAAGATTTCACAACTTAGACTGGGGAGCTGACTCCGTTTGTAAAGTGCTTGCCTAGCAAGCATGAGTATCTGAGTGCAGTCCCCAAAACCCAGGAAAGAAGGTGAGTTATACGTGGTAGCTTGAACTTATCATCCCAGGTTGCTGAAGTAAGAGAGGCAGAACCATTGGACTCACTAACCATCCAGTCTAGTCTGTCAGGCCAAAGAAAAATCCTGTCTCAGGTAAGCAAGGTGACAGACAAGGCAAGTTTGGCCTCTATACATATGTGCATGTATGCGCACATGACCCCATCCCCCCCCCCACACACACAACTTACAAACTATATTTTCTTTCTCCTCCAAATAATTGAATCACACTTTCCCTTTGGAAGATTTAATCATATGAAAGTACTTCCTATTTCAAGAAAGGTTTTTAATAAAAAAATAATGTACATGTAGTCACTTGCTTTTAAACCAGTGCCATTTTTTATTAYGTAGAGCATTGATTAAACAAGAACTCTTCACATTGCTTTCAAGGTGGACTAAACATTCTATGAAAAAGGAGGTTTATTTCTTGTTACTTTCTTCTCCTGTAGACTAGTAAGTCTTACAAGCATTATTGGTGTTCAATTCATTGGAACTAACTCATTGGAGTTGAATGTAACTTTCCTGAATACCTTCAGGATTTTTCACTGAGAGCTGTGGTGAGGATTAAATACATGGATTTAGTTAATGTATTCACTGGCAGGTTGAAGAAGGTTAATCATCTTTTTTTATACCTTTATCCCCAGGTAGAACTGGAATGTAGAATTTATTGANGCCCAGTGATTGTTTTACCTGTAAAACTAAACTAAGATTGTGTAGTGGTTTCCTTCATGCAGTGACTCAACTGAGTTCCAGAGAAAGATACAGTGGCAGGGCACCCCAGCCAGCCACTGGAATTTGGAAGTGTGGCAACAGCCCACCATGGGAACTTAGTGAGCAAGGTGGAGAGATTTCAGAACTCTGAGTCAGAATCTGCAGGGCTGAGAATAAGCTGACCTGTCTGTCGGTGCTTTGCCGGCTGTAGCATGGATTGCCTTTTTTCCTTTTAATATTTCACACAACAAAATAGGTAGTGAGAGGCCCCCGGTTTAGGTCGCAGATCCACCGGAATGTGCCACCAGAGGATTTATAACAAGTAGCTTACAAATAGGATGCTAGTTTCTGCACCCCGCGATTGTGTTACCTGTAGATAAAATTTATTTGGAAATAACAATCTGTGTGCTGTGAGTGGATGAATTTTACTCTACTGTATGCATGTGTAGTATGTCTGTTGGAATGACTGTGTGGAACTTAGTGACATCAGATAAAACATTAGAGACTTAAGATTTCACAACTTAGACTGGGGAGCTGACTCCGTTTGTAAAGTGCTTGCCTAGCAAGCATGAGTATCTGAGTGCAGTCCCCAAAACCCAGGAAAGAAGGTGAGTTATACGTGGTAGCTTGAACTTATCATCCCAGGTTGCTGAAGTAAGAGAGGCAGAACCATTGGACTCACTAACCATCCAGTCTAGTCTGTCAGGCCAAAGAAAAATCCTGTCTCAGGTAAGCAAGGTGACAGACAAGGCAAGTTTGGCCTCTATACATATGTGCATGTATGCGCACATGACCCCATCCCCCCCCCCACACACACAACTTACAAACTATATTTTCTTTCTCCTCCAAATAATTGAATCACACTTTCCCTTTGGAAGATTTAATCATATGAAAGTACTTCCTATTTCAAGAAAGGTTTTTAATAAAAAAATAATGTACATGTAGTCACTTGCTTTTAAACCAGTGCCATTTTTTATTAYGTAGAGCATTGATTAAACAAGAACTCTTCACATTGCTTTCAAGGTGGACTAAACATTCTATGAAAAAGGAGGTTTATTTCTTGTTACTTTCTTCTCCTGTAGACTAGTAAGTCTTACAAGCATTATTGGTGTTCAATTCATTGGAACTAACTCATTGGAGTTGAATGTAACTTTCCTGAATACCTTCAGGATTTTTCACTGAGAGCTGTGGTGAGGATTAAATACATGGATTTAGTTAATGTATTCACTGGCAGGTTGAAGAAGGTTAATCATCTTTTTTTATACCTTTATCCCCAGGTAGAACTGGAATGTAGAATTTATTGAGTCAATACCAAGAGTATTAGCTACAATGTATTCATTTAGAGTAGTATTTGAACACATAATACTTTCTATGACCAGAGGATATACACAGATTTGTAAAGTTCTTTATTCCTTACCTTTAACAACTTACTTAATTCTTTTCTTTTTACTTTATATTGATTCTCTGTGAGTTTCACATCATGCATTCAAATCCTATTCATCTCAGTGTCCTTCCATAACTGCCCTCTTCCCTTACAACCTTCCCCTCCCCACAAAGAAAATAAAAACTAAACAAAAATTAAACAAAACAATGCATTAAAAACATTTCCTTGTGGAACCTGCTGAATCTGGAATGGCCTTGGTAGGGACTGAATGACAAAGTTCTTGTCCCTGGGACAGGGCCAACAGGTGTGGGCCTCACAAGTGTTGATGGCTGCTGTGAGCATGAGACTTGTTTGTATAATAATGCACATATTTTCACATTCCTCCAAGGAATGTCCTCCCTGTTAACATTAATGATTCTATGATAATCAGAGACAGCATGAGTCTGGGAGGCAAAGGCATGGCCAGTGTCTCAGTAAAATGGCAAAAGCTGGGAATTTCAGGACAGCCCATAAGTTCCCACAGGGAAAAGAACTATAAAAGCTTAAGTTCAAAAATATATAATTTTTCAACTATGCAAAATATAAGGATACAAAAACAATTATGAGAGGCTTCACAAATCTAAACAGCAGGCTGGAAAGTTGTCTCAGAGCAGAGCATAGGCTGTCAGATTGCACCCACGGTTTGACTTCAGGTCTTTTATTTCACTGCTCCCAAACACCTTTTCCTCAGAACCTCTCTCCAAGCCAAGGCTGGTCCTTGGCAGGAACCTTTATAGTATCACAGTGTGTGCAACTGCATATTCTTTTGCCCACACATCTTTACTTGCAAATGTTCATTGTAATGAGTTATTGGTCTGTTTTGGAGCCTCTGATTTCTGCTACACTATCAATGCTGGATCCTAACCTGGACTCCTCTTGGATATTCTGTTGTGGCCCTGTGCCATAGAGATCCTGCATCTATGGATCTGTAGGCCCAGGCATTCTCCACTCTATAACAGTTGGTTGATGAGTTAGATGTTGGGGTGGGCCAACTCAAAGCCCTGGWTCTGAGTGGTAGCTGAGTTGGCATCCCTTAATCTCTCCAGCACCTGTACCACAAGAGTGAGCTCTCCAGCACTGCYTGGCTAGCTCACCCAATGCTTCAGCCTACAAGACATCCTGTCAGCTTTCCTGCTTTTATGTCCTCAAGGACAGCTCATCTGCACCTACACTACCAGAGTCAGCTCTACTGTAGTGCCCAGTCAAGATGTGGGGCCCACTCTCAAAAGTGCTGCAGCTAGTAAGGAGCTGAGCCAGCTCTCTGGCTCTCACATTCTCTGACCAGCTCACCCAAGCCCCCACCACAAGGGCCAGCTCTATTGTGCTGCCTAGGAAAGGTATGGGGTCATGAGTAGGGAACTGCTCTCTCTAGTGCTACAGCTAATGAGAGTCAGGTCTGCTCTCCCACTCTCATGACCCAAGAGACAGCTCTCTAGAGTGCCTYGGATGATGAGGGTCAAGGGAAATGGATAACTTTCTTAATTCTGACAGGAAGTATAAGAGATAACTATTACTGTAATACCCATTTATAAGTGGGGAGAAAAAGGAAAGATGAAACTGTGTTCAAGTATCTTCTATATTGGAAGATCCAGACTTAGGATTTAGTTTTCAGAATCAAAGCCTCTATGACTTTCTTGATCTCTCAAATCAAATCATGGCTGTGAACATAGTTCATTAAGCAGCACACACTCAACATCCTTGAGGTATGGGGTTCAATTCCCAACAGCAAGTAAAAGCTACATAAAACGAAGACCCCAAGAAATGGCTGAACTGATCATGCTAGCTAATTTCTTTAGTTGTTGAGAAACTTACCACAGCATGGACCACTTTAAAGTTAAATGCTACCCTTGTGAAGATTGAAAGTTCCATCTCTTCTCACCATCTGAAGAGCTTTCCCTTGCTCAGGTCTTTAGACCTTATTGGTGGAAATACTTGACTTCTCCCCAAGTCTTAGGAAAAATCCCACTCGGTTAATTAAATCTCTCTACTGTTCTTCCTTTTTTAGATTTTTATGTCTCATCCATCTGTCTGTCTGTCTGCCTGTCATCTATCCATCTACCTATATTGGGGAGTATGCTCATGTGTGTGTACATACATGCTTTTGTTCATGGAGGCCAGAGTGAGCCTAAGATTTCTCAGTCTTAAGAGTTACAGGACTTTCTGGGACACAGAATTACCAGGTGAATGCTGGAATCTGTACTTCGATCCACCGAACCTCTTGTTCCTCTTCATAAAAAGTTTCTTTTCTACATCAAAGGCCAGCAGATTTCCCTATCAGCAGAGTAAACATTTTAGGATTGGTAGCGCCAGCATCATCATACTATCTCTTCCCATGTCTCTTCTCTTTCCTCTTCTTCCTGCAACCTCCCTATCTTTTTCATCACTCCATCCACTTCCTCTTTGCTTTTAAATTTAATTACAAAGTTACGTCTATTCTTATCTTGAGGTAAGGCGGGCCATATGACAGATTGGGCCCAGGGAGCAGGTAGAGCTCTTTCAGGACAAATAACCTGTGCCCTGAGAGCCAGGCAAGCAGAGGAACAGCTTAGCTCCCAGGGCTCCGCTCAGGATGCATTACACAAGGACCCCTCGCCCTAACAAAGCACTTAGCAACTTTGTATCCCAACCTCTATCAACAAGCACACACGCATGTCCTTTTCCAAAGTCATCCTTCCAAGGTGATGATGACATCACTTGGGCAACAGACTCACTTTGAGCACCCCTTGCCTATCCGTGTTTTATGTAGGACCCTACTGTCTCAGTGGAGCCTGTGTTTAGGGTGATAGCCTCTTTTACAGGGTCTGCTGCTGTGGGTCTCTGGAAGGCCTTTGTATGCAAGGTCTCCCTTGACTTGTCTTACTGTTCTCTGTGCCATCTTAACCTGTCTGCCCCACTCCTTCCTTCAAGGATCTACACAGAAGCAGCTCTCCAAACAAAGCTATTCTCATTATCACGTCTCACTGCTGGACTTGAAGGTAAGAAAGTACTGAGCACTGTGGTTATTTGGTGAATATTATTGAATACATGTGTATATATATATATATATATATATATATATACATACATATACACAAAAGTGGGTGAGGCCTTTATTCTTATTTTTCCTGATTGGTATATAATTGAGGTAATTTCTAGATTGCCTCTTTAGTTAATTCAGTCAAAATGAGACCTTTTTGAGAAGTCCTACAGATCTACAGAATCCCTAAACATTCTTGTTTTTCTCAACACAGACAACTGGGGAGTGCATTAATTTTTAATTCTTAATAGCTTACTAAAAACAGACATGAATTATACAGGAGAAGCATTATGGCTTCCCCATACCCCTCTCTACCCCAGGGAATCATGTCTGCCGCCGCACATGCTTAGTAATCACAGAGGCTCCTGTCACACTACTCAGGAGCTAAGCTCACATTTCTTAGGTGGTTTCTTGTAACCGTGGTGATTAAGTATGGGAGCCCTATTGGATTTTGAACCAGAATGAGTTTAATTCTCAGTCATTGGTGGTTTCTAGCAATTAACATTGACATTTTCTAACCTCTAATCATAAAGACATTGATTAAATGGTAAAATAATAATGAATATTTTAAGAATCTAAAGAGTGCTTGAAACACTGTTGGCCTAGAGTGAAAGGAAATTAATATTGATTGGTATTTATCCAGATGTTATTATTTTTATTGAGTTTTGTATAGAAGACTGGAGGCAAGAAATTTTTTACCTAATACTGAAATGTGGCCCCAGGTTTTTTGGGCTTATCATTTACCAGCTTGTGTTCTTGTCTGAGCATTTTCTTCTTATTTTTAAAATTGAGACACTAGGAATATTTATCACTTAGGGCTATTGGAATGATTAAATGTAAGGTGCTGAGAACATTATGTGACACTTAGGATATGATTTATAAAAGAAAGAATTTTCCAGAGGCTGTACCCATTTCCCATAAAGTAAATTGATGTCTGTAATTTCAGTAATATAGCATGGCTTCAACTCTGTAGCAATATTCTAAAAGCCCACATGATGGGGAGGTTGTTCCATGCAAAGTGTAAGCCAGCAATTCGACAATAAAGATTGGATTATCAGTCACTCAGGCTTTAGAAAAAAAGGCAAAACTGATGTAGACAAAAATTATATGGATGGTCTGAGAGCGAGATACAGGTTGATGTATATGTACTAATAAATAGAGATAGAAATGTTTATTGATTATGAGTTATATATCATGGAAACAATCTTACTTTAAAATTAAATGATTTAGTGCAACCATTAAAGAGAGAGATATCAATATAAAGCAAAAATAGCAAAAACTTTTATAGTTGCTTAATGGCTTGGTAAATAATACACATTACTGGTGGATCAAGTACCCAGAGAAGCAACAAAAATTGTAATTTCCCCAACTACTACAACAACAAAAACAAAGCAAAGCAGCAAAACTTGTGGGTGTGGTGGCACCTGCTTGTATAATCCCAGAACTTTGAATGGAAAGGCAGAGAGAACACAAGTTAAAGCTCAGCGTGGTCTACACAGCTTTTACCAGACCAAACCCTACCTCAGAAAACAGTTACATAAGTGGTTCTCCGTCTTGCTAATACTGTGACCCTTTAATACGGTTCCTGATGTTGTGGTGACTCTCATCATAAAATCATTTCATTGCTACTTCATAACTATAATTTTGCTACTGTTGTGAATCATAATATAAATATTTGATATTCAGAATATCTGATATGTGAACCCCAAAGGGGTTGTGACCCACAGGTTGAGAACCAATGAGCTACAAATATATATACACATGTGTATGTATACACACACACACACACACACACACACACACACACACACACACACACCAATCAAGTCCCATCCCACAAATTTCATGATAGCCAAACAAGAAAGCAAAAGATCCCTTAAGATCTTGTAGTCGCCAAGTGAGAGGAACAGACACATTGTTAACCAGGAGTCAGACACAGTCTGGAAGTGGAGTGAGTCAATGTTCCAATGATAATCTTCAGACACACCAAAAAGAATGTACTGTTAGAAACAGTCAGGGAGTGGTAGATACCTTCATGTGGGATAACCTGGGGTAGTAGGCAGAAATCTACCAAGAGGCAGCATGTGTCAAGAGATAAGCATGTGTGCAGGGAAGAGGCTAGCCTTGCCTCTCCTCAGCTCACTCACCACATTCTTTCTGGGCTTCTACAACACAGAATAGTGGGAATAATTGGGAAGTATTTATTAAAAGTTAAGTGCTTTTTTTTTTTTAAATAGAAAGCAGATATTTTTCTTTTTTCTTTAAAAATGTTTTATTTTTACTTTACTGTTGTAAAACATTTCACATGTACTTACATGTATATTTAAATGCATGAATCTAATACACAGACATTCCTATTTCTCAACAGACACAGACTTAAAATTCACATTATGTACACAAAGAAAGTGACTTTGGTGACTGTATTTTCTTTGAAATATTATGTTAATTATTTATAGAGATATAGTTTGGGGTAATTTAATGTCAATGTCCAACTTTTAATATTTTTCCTGTCCATTAGACAAATTCATTTAAAAAACAATTTAGTCAGCCGGGCGTTGGTGGCGGACGCCTTTAATCCCAGCACTTGGGAGGCAGAGGCAGGCRGATTTCTGAGTTCGAGGCTAGCCTGGTCTACAGAGTGAGTTCCAGGACAGCCAAGGCTACACTGAGAAACCCTGTCTCGGAAAAAAAAAAAAAAACAATTTAGTCATCATCTATCTCCAATGTAAACTTTAACTATAACAAGCAAGCTGAAGCTGACATACAAAACCAACGTTTAGTAGGACAGACAATTCCTGTTTAATCTCATTGACCTCCTGCCAAGTTTTTAGACAGTATATCCTCAAAATCAAATCAAGGGTCGCATAAGTGTTTCAATCACTTGAAAAATGCAATAACCAAGTAATAAATTTAAACTAAGAAACCCATGTCCCATTAGAGCAAAAGAAGAAAGCAGACAGAAACATATGGTAACGTAGTTAGTATGATTAGGGAATCCCATCCCCAGAGCCCACGATGCAGGGCCACTGTAATGAGAAACCGGCCTTTTCGTGTGACAAAGCCTTGAGACAATAAAGAGGGAAAGAAAAGACAACTCCTTGAAATGATTGAAGGACTCTTCAAGCCATCTGTCAGCTACTTGTGTGATTAAAGTTCCCGTTGTCTTGTTGCTTTGATTCAAGTAAAGAAAGTCATACCTTTGGTACTTTTGAGAAATACAGTATTTTGAAAGACAGAATCTAAGAGCAGTAAGTGAAAATTATTATGTCTCAGGTCCTGAGCAGAATAACAAATGTTTAAAAT
>BDUI01003808.1:24468-35064 GCA_002335545.1 Apodemus speciosus
CTCCACCCCCCCACCCCACCCCACCCCCCGCTGCTGCCTCCTGTTCTCTGTCGAGCCCTCACCTGCGGAGATACACCTTCCAGGGCTCCGACAGCTTCTCTTGAACTAGTGCCTTCACGGCCTTGCCCAGGAAAGGCGAGGACTCCCCGGCGGGGCCCCCCTCCACCTCGGTCTTGATGTTCAGCAAGTTTCCGAGGCTGGGGTTGCACTGAGTCATCTGCAAGGGGAGGTGAGCTTGGAGCTGGGGACACCTCAGGACGGACGGACACACCGCCCTGAGCCCTGTGTGCTGTGAGCAGAGCACGCACAGCCCTTGGCCTTGGCTGGAGAGGAGGCCCATCTGAAAGCCGGGGCCCTGGTCCCCTGCGGCAGGGCATTGGGTGAAGGACTAGCCTGCAGCCACTCAAGCCGAGGCCTCTGCTGTGGGTGCACACCGCGCGTGGCCCATCCTTCCCCAGACTTTACCGCTGGTTATTCTCCTACCTGAAGGTGTTCCAAAGAAACGCGGGAGGGGGGACAGTGTGTGTGTGTGTGTGTGTGTGTGTGTGTGTGTGTGAAGACCCCCGTGAATTTCTGGAGGATAAAAGCCACGGAGGATAGGATATCTTCACAGGGTAAGAGCAAGCAGGTTCGCTGTTGCTAACACGGAATGTGAGGGAGCACGGGCCAGTGATCCGAGGAGGGCAAAGGACAGCCAGAGGGCAGCCAGGGAAGGGCGGGCAGCAAGGCAGGGCAGGCACCTGCAGCTGGAGCTGCGACACTGATGCGACCCAGCTGGATCCCACCCACCCGCCCACCGCACGAGGGCCAGCCCGGACCCGGCTTCCTCTTCAACCCAGTCACTTGTGTACAGTAACCAAATTAATCTTGCTGCAGTCAAATTTATCATGTGAAGGGGAAAATATATTTGAGATGATGTATAATTTACAAAGACCCTGCATTATTTAAAATAAATGTTCTGGGGCGGCCTCTCCGGAAGGCGTCCGAGACCATCACTCAAGCCAAAAAGTGAAAATTGATGCTTTCGCTCCCACTTTGGTCTACCCCTCCCCCACCCCTTTTTAAACAAACAAACAAACAAAAAATATATATATACATAAAATAAATAAATAACATTAATAACGTAGGGCCAGAGAAGTTAGAGGGTTCTGGAAAAGCTTTTGGGGCCTTCTATCCGAAGGGAAAGAAAAGGGTGTCACGGGCTGAAATATATTTCTTCAGCCAGTTCATTAAATTAATTTGTAAGCAGTGGCTCTGAAATTATATTCGATGAAAAATGGCCTCAAAATTTAAATGGTACAAACTCATCTTATTAGAGGGAAAACATTAAAAAACAAACACATCCCCCCCCACCCCCCAGCACGGCTTTAATTTCTCCGGGTGGGGGAATGGGAGGCGTGTGATGGATGGTCCTTACCTTATTCATAAGCGAGGATAAAAGAGATGAATTTGCCGAGACTGCGTGGCCATTTGATTCATTACTAGAACACACAAACCAAGGGGCTTCAACTCAGACATCCATGGGGCCAGGCCCAGAGACCCTTCCCTCCCCGTCAGCCAAGCCCAGGCCTCTGAGAGGTCCAGCCTGCTCTAGCTGCTCAGTGGCAGAGCCAGCCCTGGACAGGAGGGTCAGCTCAGCTGGGTCCCCAGGGCTGGCTGGGTACAAGAGGCCCAGRCCACCTCTCTGGGSCCCAGGCCGGCCTCCGTGGGAGCTTCTCCGGCCTTGCCTCACCTGGGCTCCTTCACAGTCAGGTCTAGACTGCGGTCTTGGGAGGCCTCGTGGGGCCCTGGGGTGCCAGCACTCTCGGGCTCCTGCTTCACCTGGGCCTGGGGGAACTTGGTGGGAGTGGGCTGCTGGCCGCTTCCTGCAGGGGAGGGAGGGAAGACCTCATCAGAGGGGCTCAGGTCTCCTCGGATTTCACACAGGCACAAAGTCTAGGACTCCAGGTCCTTCACACCCAGAGGAAGGGCAGTGGGCTGAGTAGGCAGGGGTGGGGTGGGGTGGGGCAGGAGGGCTGGCTGCTGGTCAGCGCTTCTTCCCGCTGACGAGATCACTTGCGACGTGTACCCCTGTGTGGCAATTCTTCAAGTGATAATTATTGCAAAATTATGTCAAAGTTGTCCTGGCTTAGGGCCTCCTGGAGGAGGAGAGCGGGTGGCTGGGGAGGGGGCCTGGGCGGGGACAGGGGGCCTTCATCTCCACCACCGACTGTCACAGTCGATTTGTGGGCCTGCCGCTTAAGCTTTTATTAAAGACTCTGTTAATGCTGAGGGAAAGTGGCAGATCTGGACTGGGAGCGGCCCCTCCGCCGGTCCCTGCCCACTGTTGCCGGGGCGACGGCCCTGTCTGCACTGAGCATGCCCGAGGAGGGCATCTGCTGTGTCAGGGCTATCGAGGCTGACGGGCCAATCAGGATGGTTCAACCTAGGCGACCTCATCCGTCTGTCAAGCTGTCCAGGGCAGAGACTGCGCCCGCCCTGGACGCCTGACTGCATGAGGGGTGCTTGGTGGGAAGAGGCCACAGGAGGCTGACGGGGCAGGGTCAGAGGAAGCTGCTGACAGGATGGTGGTCCAGTGAGCCTTGCTCCCCATAACCCCCAAGTGACTGAAATATTAATTTGCCCCAAGGCACTACGGCTTACAGAGAGCTGCTCCGCAGGATCACATGACATTTTATTAAAGCTGAAGGGGAACATCTTCCCTCCCTTATCTGACCTTTCTTTTCGGGTGGGGGATGGGGGAGGGGAGGTGTTTTTAGGGTCAGTAACTTGACAGTCTGGTAGCAGAGACTTCCATGGCCCTACCCACAAGCCCCAGGCTGGAGGGGTGTAGCTACAAAAAGTTCCTGCCGCACTTGAAGTGGAAGACAGGGGTTCCAAAGGGGCCTGGAGCCTCTCGGGAACTGAGAGAGCTTCTAGCCTTCGGGGAATCCACACCACAGTCACCTGAGGTCACCTATCCTAGGCTCCAGAGAAAAAGCCCAGCTCCGTCCCCAGACTAGCATCCCCGAGAGGTGGGATCGGAGCCCCACGTGGGGGCAAGGGACCCTTGGTCTTGGCGGGTTCTGAGATGGTTTTGGATGAGAGTGGAGCACGACGGCTGGGCAGCCAGGCGGCTGAGGTGGGGCCCCTGTCTCTGCCCTGGGCAAGCTACTGTGGGCAAGGCCCCGTGGTGTCTGAAGGAATGAAAGGAGGAAGAGGGGCAGGGACAACAGGCAAGAGGAGAAAGAAAACTCCCAAGGACAAGGGAAGGGAAGGGGGGAAGAGAAAGGGGGAAAAGGGCGGGAACCTGAGAGCCGGGCTACACAGGTGTGGGATGCTTCTGTTTCGCTGTGTCAGCTAGAGAAGAGCCGGAGAAGAGGTGGCCCTGGAGGACTCTGCTCAGGGACCCATTGGTGACAGAGCCCGTGAGGCCTGGTGCTGCTAGGCCGCCCAGGTGCTCAGAGACAGGAACTACTGACCGGCTCCACATACAGGGAAGGAGCCAAGTCCCTGGCGCATGGCCAAAATGAGGGACCCCAAAAGGGCAAACAGATCACCAGGATGGAGACAGAGATCGAGCAGAAAGGAGCTGCTAAGCGGGGGATGCAGGCGTGCGGGCCCGGCAGACGCTCTCGCCCACCTGCCCTGCGTTCTACAGTCTGAGGCCTGGGAGTTGCCAGTTTCCAAGTGTGCTTGCTGTCTGGGCAGGGCCCAGCCTGCTCACCTGGGTCAAAGGTGGCAGAGGGCTTGAGGGCRGCCGCAGCCAGTCTAGCCATCATGGGTGAGATGAGGCCTTTGCTCGCAGAGATCCTCTCCATGATGGAGGCGGGGGGCACCGAGAGAGAGGTGGCAGCCGTGGGGGCCGAGTCTCCAGCTCCAGAAGCCATCAGGGCTGGCATGTCAGGGGTTGCTGAGGTTGTGGCCCCGGAGGACACGGAGCCCAGGAGCCCTGGAGATCCCACGGGCAGTGAGGCGCTCCCCCGGCTAGGAAGGAGGGGGAAATAGGGTGTGGTGGTGGGCAGGCCTGAGTTAGAGAGGGCCAAGGCGAGGGGAATGGAGCCAGACAGGCCCTGGGGCAGCAGGCCCGCCATCTTGCTATTGGGAGGCTTGGTGGCACTGGGGACGGCCTCGGTGGTGGTGGCAGCGGCCGCGGCGGCCAGGGATGCGGACGATTGCTGGCTGGTGGGGGAGGCGCTCAGGCTGGAGTTCTTGCTGCTCAGGGCCGAGAAGTCCACGAGGTCGTCGTTGCTGGACTCCTCGTGCTCCGCGTCCTTGGTGCCCAGCAGGGAGGCGGGCAGCCCCAGGGCCCCCGAGGAGCGGATGTGCCGGCGCTCATGCTTGCGCTTGTGCGAGGTCATCTGGCTGGTGGAGGTGAAGGTGAAGCCGCAGCCGGCGCGGATGCAGTGGAAGTGGTTGGTGGCCTTGCTGTACACGCAGCCCTCGTATTTGCACTCCTCGTACTTGTAGAACTTCTTGAAGCCGTCCTTGGCGTAGGCGTCATCCTTGATGTGGTAGCTCTTGTGCTTCTCAATGTCACACTTGTTCTTGAAGGTAAACGTGCAGCCAGGGCGCCTGCGGGGGGTGGGAGGGGGACACGAGGAGACTGACACAGGGTCGCGGGGCACCCTAGGGAGGCCACCCCCGCTCTGACTCTGATTGTTCCATGCTCTGGGGAAAGACTGGATGAAGGCAGGGCTGTGATCCGCAGCCTGGTTCCCTGCTGGTCCCTCTTGCAACCTTCAGTGGGCGTCACTCACCTGCAGTGGAAGTGCGTGGTCTTCTGCCCGTAGAACTGGCAGTCGGCCGTGCCGCAGTCCTCTGTGGCTCGGAAGCGCTGGAAGCCATCGTTGATGAGCTGCGTGTTCTTCTTGTGGAAGTTCTCGTGGGTCATGACGTCCGAGGTGCTTGTGTACACCTTGTTACATCCCACCTGTGGCGGCCAGAACGGTGGTCATGGGGTGCAGGCCTGGCCCTCCTGGGCCAACCCAGCCCAGTGCTGGGGTCGGAGCCAAGGCTCAGGGAACGTTGGCACGTCCGAACCTCAAACCCCTCAAGTTAACCCAGGCTCTGAAGCAAAGAAAACCTCCAGAGACCCTCCAGCCTCCCCAGGCAGACTTCCATCTGTCTGCAGAGCAGTGGTCTTTGGACCCCACATACGTTTGGCTCAGYTGAGGGAGCCACCTTCTAGAGAAGTTAGGTGTGCGGGGGTCCTAGTTGGTGCCTCTAAAGCCTTAGGATTGGACGAAGCCTGGACCCTAGAGGTCACCATTAGCTCCGGGACTTCCTTAGTGGATGGCTGCTGGGCACGGGGCCCTCCCGCCCACTACAGATGGGCCAGGCAGGCAACTTTGCCATATTGAGTAAAAAGCAGTGGCCCTGAGCACCCTCAGAGGCTGAGCTGTACCAGTGTCTGCACCATCTCAGGCCCGGAGCGCGCCCCCCCTCTCCTCACACCAGGCTGTTTCAGAGAGGCCATAACAACCCCTGACAAACACGGGGGAGGTGTGCGGCTGCTATTTGCAACCCAAAGTTGCCCCTCCTGAGCTTGACACCTTGAAAAAGCCCAGACTCGGTGTGGCATTAAAACAAAGAATTAAACAAAAACCTCCGCAGGAATCATTTGCAATGCTGCTCTTGGTGTTAAAGCCCGAAAAATGTCGGTCTRTATAAACAGCTCGCTGAATTTCCCCCACACCAAGTATGGCAACAGGGAGGCCCCACCCTGGCCACCAGACACTGCTGACATCTGAGTTCCTGGGACTCTACACACATGCCAGCCGCCCCTACCCTGAATCGGGGGAAGGAGGGTCCCGGCCAATCAGGCCCCTGACTCCTGGGACGGCAGAGGGCTGGGGAAGGTTCTAGACCCCCCAGGCTGYTGGCACCTGCATGCAGTGGTAGTGGGTGCTCTTCCCATTGAGGTGGCAGCCGTGGTAGTAGACACTGCAGTCGTCCAGCGGGCTGAAGCGCATGAAGCCGTGCTGCAGGGAGTTGTCCCGCTTCTTGTGCATGTTGTAATGTCGGATCACGTCCTGCTTGCTCGTGAACCTCTGCCAGGAAAGAACACCGAGTTGGCAGAAGCCCGTGCCCCGAGTCTGTGTGCCAAGAGCGCTCGGACCAGGGCTGGCCCCGAGGCCCTCAGGTCACCCTATAAATAACCCGGCTTAGGGTCAAGACAGCCCAGACGGYCCAGCCAGTTCCCGGCACACTGGCCCTTGGTAGGAATGACTCCAGAGACTCAGAAACCACAGTGCCTCCCTGACCTCGCCCGAGGATTCCAACATTCAGGAGCACAGAAGAGGCCCTGAGCCAGCCTTGAAGGCCGGGGCTCTGATGGGTGAGAACACATTCTACCGAGTACCCTGCACGGGCTGAGCAGGCAAGACAGAGGGAGCTGGCCCGCACAGATGGCCCAGGCTACCCCTTTGCCAGCTCGCCAGCTCTGCGCTCTTGGGTAGTGGCACTGACCGTGTGATCTCAGCGGTTCAACTTGAAAACGAAGCAGTAAGGCACCCTTTGAAAGTCATGGGAAGATAGTTAGCTGAGAGGTGCAGAATGATGGGTCTAGCCTGGGCTCACGCTAGACTCCCTGTGAAAGGGAGCTGGGGCCTGCACCATGGAGACATCAGTGGCTACTGCAGACGCTATTGGTTGCTGGTTTATCAGGGGTCTGGGGATATGCAGAGGACTAGTCCGTGCTCCCCATTTATCCATTTCAAAGTCGGGTGGCTAGTGGAGGCCCCCTGGYCCCACCGACTTCCGGCGAGAGTCCACGCTGGCTGGTGAGCGCAGGACGGCCATACCTGGTAGTTGCACTCTGGGTCCAGACAGTGATAGTGCTCGCGGTACTGGTAGGCGCAGTGGATGTGGCCGCAGTGCTGACTTCCTGAGAACCTGAAGACAGGAGTGGGAGGGTCAGACCCATCTCTTAGGGATGCCACGCCCTGAAAGCTCTCTTCCAGAACCCAGGCCTGAACCACTCTTTCTGCCTGGGCTCCAAAGATGTGCTTCTGGGGTTTGGTGGGTCTGGGTGGAAATACGGGGGTTCAGGGGTGAGAGAGCAGGGGCCAGAAAGCCCTGTACCCGGACCTGTCGGGGGGTGGGGGGGGCAGGCCCTCTGAGCTGCCTGGCTGTCGCACTCGCCTGGAAGGCGGTGTCAGATGGAGCAGTGGTCCCACTCAGGTGGGAAGAGGCAGCTGGGACAGGCCACAGCATCAAGTCAGAGCGAGGGACAGACCGGACAGGAGACCCAGAGCCCCGCACAACCAAAGGCCCTTTTGTCAGGTAATGGCCTGACCACCCCCAACCCGCACTACACTGGCAGCTCAACCCGGGAGGGGCGGCTGGCTAGGCCAATTCTGGGCTGTCGTGGAGAGGGGTTAAAGGCTCTCTCTCTTTCTCTCTCTCTGCGTCCTGGGCTTTTCCTGACACTTGAAACAGTCCAGAGTTATGAATTTTTAAAGCGCAGCATCTGTTTGGCTTCCCAGGGCAGGCAGCTCACTTTGCGGCCAAGTGTACGGCCAAGAGCCCCGCGCTGCCTGTGGCGTGCCGGCCAGCCGGCCGCTGAACGGCCCCTCTCTGAGCCTAGATGTCTAGGGCGTGGCTCTCACAGGATGGCCAGCCAGGGCCAGCCACTCTGGGGAAAGCCATCCGTGACAGCCCCGGGAGGCACTTCACTCAGCCAGCCTGTTCCCTTTCGCGGATGACACACTGTTTGCAGATGGAGGCGGGGACAAGCCCCACTCTATGGGGAAAGCCACTGCAATGGAAGCTGCCAAAGGACCATCTGCTGAGCCACCAACCGTAGTGTTAAGAGTAAAGAGAAGATACTTTTCTCTTTAGGAAGAACACCGAAGACCACCGAGAAGACAGATGCCACCAGGGTGTGACCCCTGCCACAGGTCCCTCGGGACGGATCTTCGCCTGCCAACCCTGCCTCCATCAGGATGGCTCTCAAGGCTGGCTTCACCAGCGTCTCCCCGGGACCCAGTAGTCCACAGCAGAAGGAGAAAACGGCTTCCATTTCCCCAACCCCATCAGCTCCACTGTGGTCTGCACTCTATCCAAGATGCCCCAGGAAGACAGGGCCCAGGCCAGCTGCAGGGGGGCCCACGGACTCACCTGTGGCAGGCCTGTTACCAAACCCCTTTCCTAGATTTTGGCCATACTTAACTTATAAGTTGCCTAAGGACTGTGTTGCCCACACGACCCCAAAAAGGAGGGTCTGAGATGGACACAGGAGTAGCCTCTCTGGAGGTTAGAGACAGAGGAAGGAGATGTAGAGAAAGCAGCCCCTTAGCCGTGGGAACAAACGAATACACAGGTGGTTTCACAGTCCTCGGGCACTCCTGGCTCCCCGCCCCCACCTCTGTCCACAGGCTCCTCCCCAAGGGCCTACCTGGCAATATATTTCTGGTAAATGTTTACATCTTCGGTGACAGCTGGTTTATCTGTGGGCAATCCATTCCTGATAAGACACACAGGGCACAGCCAATTAGCGGATGGGGGTGGCCTCAGGCCCCAGGAGCATCTGATGGGCAGCTCCCTGCCCTGGGCCGCGGCCCCTCTCTCCTGGCCCTGTATCATTCTGAGGCACTCGGGGTGGTATTTAAAAAGTTTGGTGGCAGAAGCCCAGAGGAGCTCAGCCCATCTCTGACAGGAGTGTGCTACCCTGAGCAGGAAGGGCTGGAGACCCAGCCAGGCCTAGAGTTAGCCTGGGTAAAGGCCAGGGCCTGAAGCCCCCAGCATGCAATGCAAATAAGGAGGGTAATGGCTGAAGAGAAACACTAAGCAGCCAGAGGAGAGAGACTGGAGAGGAAGGCGGCACTGGATGCGTGTGTAGGGTATGGGCGTTCACGCCCACCTCWTTCCAAAGGGGAGCAACTGGAGCTGTCTGGTTCACAGTCTTTAGGACGTGTAGGCCCCACCCGGCTATAGCAGAGAGAAAGGTCTGAAGGACGGTGTCATTTGGCCTTCTAAGACCCACTGTTTAATCACCCAGGCCAGTCCTCCATTCCCGGGTTAGGTTCACAGGAAGTATCTCCACCCAACTTCCCATCTTCTCTCTGCCTTTTCAGCGGACCACGAGTGAAGGCCACCACCTGGACCTGAGTCCCCACCCCACCCCAGAGTGAGCAGCCTTTGCGCCCGCAGGTGGAGGGGACAGGGCACGGCAATAGAGGTTAATGCACGGCCGTGTGTGGCCGGGTGAGGGTGCGTGGGGGGATGTGCCATGAGCAGGAGCTAGGGACAGTGCRAGAGCACTGGGTGTGGGCGCAGGAGCAGTTATGCATGTGTGCGCATGTGCACGTGTGCACGCAAGCGCACGCACGGCAGTCTGAACTGCACATGTGGCTGTGTCCGACGCGGTAAGCTTGGTAGGTAAGGAGGCAGGCCTTATCCAGTCTGGCCCTGGGGCTGGTGGTGGTGGGAAGGGGGCAAGAGGGGCTCCTTACTTGACAGTGGAGACAGTTCCCGTGGTGATGGAGTCTGTTTTGGAAAAGGTTGACTTCAGGTACTCGGGAGTGTTGAAGGACAGGGGGGCAGGTGGCTCGGGTCCCGGTCCAGGGGCGCTGGGAGCACTGGGCACGTTGGTGAGGGGTGTCGGAACCAGGCTGGGGGCGGGCGGAATCTTGGTCGGGCCTGGCTTCTGGATGCCCCGAACATCGTACTTGGAAGGGCGCCCCACCTTGCCCGTCTTGAAGGCGATGGCCCCGCCCATGTCGGGGCTACCTTCCCCGGGTTTGAAGAGGTGCAGGTACTTGACGTTCTCCAGGTCATACTTGGATGGCTTCTTGTAAGCGCTTCCGTTCTGGGGYCTCAGGGTCTCGCCCGTCTTCAGTTTGTGGATGAAGAAGTCGTACTTGGAAGCGCGGGCGACCAGGTTCTGCATCTGGACGCTGCTGTGTGACGGCAGGGGCAAGATGGTGGCCTTGGTCTCCAGGTGGGCGGTGTTGCTGGGGAGCCGGAGGCTGGGCAAGGGGTTCACCGCCTCCTTGCCTGCCCGGTCCTCCGCCTTGCTGCCGTGGGCTGGCCAGGGCAGTTGCTCGCCGGCCTTGAGTTTGCGGATGTATTCCTCGTATTTGGAGAACCGTGCCCGCTTGCTGAGGGTATCCTCAGAGGAGGGCAAGGCGGAAGAGGCGGCCACCTCAGGGGTGGAGCCCGCGTGCGGCTTCTCGAAGCTGATCTTCTTGGCCAGCTCGTCCCTGGTGTTCTGGTCGTCGTAGCCAAACATGCCGAGGAACTCGGTCATGGTGGAAGCAGCGTAGTCTCTCAGAGAGGARGCTTCTCCTGGGGGGAAGGGGCACGTCATTCCTGGGAGGGAGGGGGGAGACAGAGGAGAAGCCCCTCTCTACCTTGAGCCCCCACCCGCGGAGGGAGGGGACCTGCACGGGGAGGGGCGGAGCAGGACATGATCTATGGACATTTGGCTCACTTGTTAGGTTTTACGACTCTTAAATTAATTTGTTTTAAAAAAAAGTAATTAATACTGGGGTAAAATAAAACGAGTTCATCAATGCCAGGAAAATCAATTTCCTAAATGTTCTGGCCGATGGCTTTTCAGTACATTAAACAAAGTTTCATAAATGTCTCCACTCTCTTGCCTTGGCCTAA
>BDUI01003808.1:88073-99416 GCA_002335545.1 Apodemus speciosus
CAGGAAGCCTGAGCGCGCACTAGCCCGCGCACTAGCCCGCTAGCCGGAAACAGTCCTGTAGAGCAGCCACAGCGCCCTTTCCCTAGCCAGGTCTGAAGCACAGTGGTCTCCCCCTGAGCCTTGCAGCCCTGGGCTGGCTTCTGTTAATTTGCTGTCAGGCTGCCTAAGCAAACCAATTAAAACTAATCATTAATTATAAAAGAGAATGAGAAGAGGAGAGGTCGAAAGATGGGGACAGGAAGAAGGAAGAAAGAATCGGGCTCCAAAGGAGAGACTCAGAGGGCTTTCGCAGAGCTCTGATCTGGGGACAAGGGGCCTGGGAGGTCGGCAGGGACCGAAGATGCTAGAATGGAGGGGACCAGGAGGAAGCCAAGGATGATGGGAGAATCTTTGATGGACAAGAGGGTAGAAAGCAAGGGGAGAGGGAAGACGTGGCAGAAGCGGGGTACCAAGGCTGACACTTGTGACATCTCCTCTGTCTAGAGCCGAAACCACTCTAGGCCCTGGCCCCACAGTCTCTCCCACAGGCTGCCTGGCTCTGTATGTGTGAAGCCTCAGGCCGGGCTCCTGTCTGAGGTTCCAACCTGCTCCCCAGCCTTCTCAGGCCATGGAGATGCGGGACAGCTGTCAGGCTGCCTGGCTGCCCACCTCCTGCTATCCTAGCCCACCTCCCTACCCTCACAGACCCCCTCCCCTGGCTGGGCCTTTCACAAGGGCTGGGGCCGTGTCAGCCCGGCAGCTTGAGGAGGGGGCAGCGCAGACAACAAGGGGCAGTGTCATGGAAACGGGCACTTTCCCGGAGAAATATTCTGTTTGGCCTCCTTCCTGCATTGAGGATCTGTCAGAAGCCGGGGTGAGAGTCACACTATCCCAGGACCAGGCGTGACAAAACCTATTTTCTGCCTCAAATTTGATTGATTAAAAAACTTTTTTAGGAAACCATGTTGAAAGAGTAGGGGGAAAAAGATAGAGCAGGAGGGAGAAACAGAAGGGGGAAAGGAAGAATAAACGTGGTCTGGGGAAGGAGGGCTGGAAGAGAAAGGCTCTATCCAAGGGCCAGCGGTTCCCTGCACCCTGCGAGGCTGCCAGGGTGTGTGTGTGTGTGTGTGTGTGTGTGTGTGTGTGTGTGTGAGAGAGAGAGAGAGAGAGAGAGAGAGAGAGAGAGAGAGAGAGAGGCATAGCGCAGCATAACCAGGCAAAACAGAAAGCCCAAATAAAGCGTGGAACTTTTACACAGCGTTTAGCAGGACAATGAGGGAGCTGCCGGCTCCAGACACGGCAGCAGCCAGAGCGGAGCAGGCTGCCTGTCCCTGCCGGGGTGAGGGAGGGGCCTGGGGCCTCCAGCCAGGAGGGGCAGGTGGCTCTGCTGTCCAGCGTCAAGTCCGAGGGGGCTCTAGCTCTGTGGCTTTTCCCAAAATAGTCACGGTTGTAATTTGGCCAGAATCCTGAAAAAATCTATACAGGGCCAAGAGGAGGGACCTAGTCATTTAGGGGCAGGGGAGGGATGTCCCAGCTTTCTCCTTCAGATGCATGCATGTGTGTGGAGGCCAGAGCAGGATGAGGGTACTCTTCCCTATTGCTTTCTGCCTATTATTATTATTATTAATTATTATTATTATTATTATTATTATTATTATTATTATTATTATTTTAGATTAGTTACTATATTGTGTATACGAGTGTGTCTGGCCTGCATGTGTGTCTGTGTACCACACATGTGGTAATCAAACTTGAGTCCTTTGCAAGAACAAGTGTTCTTAGCCACCGAGCCAACTCTCTAGCCCCTCACCTTATTTTATGTATGCACGTACATTCGTATGTATGTATGTATGTAGGAATGTATATGTGTGTGTATGTATGTATGTATGTATGTATGTATGTATGTATGTATCTGAGACAGAGCTTCTCACTGAGTCCAGAGTTCACTGAATTCACTCACTGGCTATATCCTGTTGTCCCTGCCTCCCCAGGGCTGGAGTTGTAGGCATGGGCCGCCACGTCCCAGCTGTTTTTTTTTTTTTTTTTTTCACTTGGGTGTTAAAGATCTGAACTTAGGTCCTCATGCCTGCACAACAGAGCTGTGCTCCACCAAACCCCTGCCTCCTGGAACTCACTCTGTAGACCAGGCTGGTCTCCGAACTCCGAAATCCGCCTGTCTCTGCCTCCCAAATGCTGGGATTAAAGGCGTGTGCCACCACCRCCCGACTAGGAGTGTTCTTAATAACGGTGATGTAACAGAAGAACAGGAAGCCCCGACCCGGCCCTTCTCCCCAACAGTCGGTGAGCCTGCGCTGGCCAGTGCTGGGGTTGGATCCCTTTACATGTCTACCTTGAGGCTTCCCTATTCGGTCCACGGGTCCTGGGCGGATGCGTCCTCAAAGAGTTCTCCTGCCTAGCCAGGGCCTTGAAGATGATGGGGGTCCTGCCTTGGTTTCTCAAGGAGACAAGCCATCTCCTCCTGCTCCTGGGACTCCCTCTAGAGAAAGAAACAACCACTTCCCAGTGTCTCTGCATGGCTACTGCAAAGGCCTCGACTCTCTTCAGATAAGACTTAGGCTCTCTCTGGGCAGAAGGGCCTGAGCTGGTGGCCTGGTGTGCTCCCCTGTTTTTGAAGGATCCTCAGAGATCAAGGTGACAGGTGGAGCTGGACGAGGAGTCAGCAAGAAGTTTGTTCCATGTGCCAAGGGTGCAGAGCAGAGGAATCAGCTCAGTCTCCACTCAGGACCCTGGGCATGTGTGACACACCGTGTGAAACAGAGCCACTGTAGGGACGAGCCACTCAGTAGTCAGATGCTCAGAGAGGCGACACCCCCATCTGGCCTCTCTGGGGATGTCGTCCATTCCCAGCGCCCACATGCAGGTTCGTCACCTTTGGGCACCAGGCACATGTGTGGTACACAGACACACATGCAGGCCAGACACACTCTCTGTAGCCCTGTTCCTCAGAGATCAGAGATGCCAGGCATGAGGGAGACAGAGAAGGAAGGCAGAAAAATCCTGTGAGCAAGTTGGATTTGAACCCCGCCTCCCCTGGTTCTTACCAGCAGCTGTGGAAACACTAATAATATTGATCAGCATAGTTCTGCCACATGAAGAAACTATCCCTTGACAAAGGATAGTTTTGTGGGAGAGATTCCATAGTTTCACTCCAAGATATAAACCTCAAAGTTGGGCCATAGGGACTTAGGCACTGGAGCAGAAATGTTCACAGTAACACCATTCAGGACAGGAGAAGGGCAGACACAGTCTGAGTTCCCATCAGTCAAGAAATGAGCAACACATGACCTATATGTACCATGGAATATTATACAGCTGTAAAAAGTCATAAAGACTTGACACATGCTACACTATGAAGACAACTGAATGAAAGGAACCAGATGGGGGAGGTTATAAACTGTATGATTCCAGGTACATGAAAAAAAAAAGTTTTAGACTATAGTGAATAGATCGGAAAGAACAGATCAGTGATTGTCAGGGACTGGGGAAAGGGAAGAATGAGTTGGTGGATGACTGCCATTTCTGTATGGGGTGATCAAAAAATTCTGGAACTTATCAGGTTTAGGGCAAGTGGTGGCCCTAATCCCAGCACTGGGGAGGCAGAGACAGGTGGATCTCTATGAGTTTGAGGCCAGCCTGTTCTAGAGAGTGAGTTCCAGGACAGCCTGGACTACACAGAGAAACCCTGACTTGAAAAACCAAAATACATACATATATACATACATGCAGGCATATATACATACATACATTCTGGAACTAGATATTGGTGACAGATGTATAACTTGTGAGTGTACCTAATGCCACTGAATGTGCACTTCAAATGGTCACATCGGTCAACTTTCTGGCATGGCTATTTACCAGAATAAAATTCACGATACAGCAGGGGGAAAGATGAGAACCTAAAAGAGAAGGTGTCAGACATGGGAACAGCAGAGGCGTCAGATGAGCCCAGCTAGGGTAGGAGGGTGATATGGTAATTTCAAATGAGTCCTCCTTCGTCTCTGCCCCCGTGCAGGGTTTAACCTACCCTCTGATGTCCCCTGCCCTTGTCCCAGCTAAATCGATAGACTGACAAGTATGCATGTGGCTCTAGGTTAGATCTCTAGCACCCCATATCCTGGGTGTGGTGGTGCACACTTGTGAGCCCAACGCCTGTGAGGTGGACACAGGACGATCAGAAAGAAGATCCAGGTTATCACTGGATACGTGGACATCCTGGGCTACACTCAGGAAGGAAGAGCGAGAGAGGAGAGGAAAGGAGGGTTATTACAATGGACCTCCCCTTAGGATACCACGCCTCAAGTGGCTGTGACTCCGTCTTCTATACACACACCACACCCCTGTGTGCACAGGCAGCAAACAGTGCCTTACAAATCCCAGTGCCCCAGCCCCGCCTCTGCCTCTGTACATCCCTCTGYCCGGCTAGGCAGAAACTCCGCTCCCACCCTAGATCCCCGTGCAACAAGCTCCCTCCACAGGGCTCCAAGTTGATGACTTCTCCGCCCCCCCCCCCAGGGCTCTAGAGCTTCCCAAGGTCGGGCAGACCAACCCGAAGGGAAAACCTAGTATACTGGGGGTGTAGGGAAAGCCAAGCGCTCTGGGGGTCCCCTGAGCTCTCGTCCCCCCATCCCTCCTGCCTGTTCCGGAATGCGTGTGCACACAGAAACCCCTGCCTTGGCCCGGGAACTGTCAGGAGATCAACAAACAAAAGCTGCTTCTTGACAGGGAGTCATTTATATTTTAGCTTCGTTCCATTATCCTAACGAATCCTTCATCAGCAGATGCAATATTAACAGCAGAAAAATCAGCTCATTACATCCGGGGGGATTTCATCAAGTCGGCAATCATGTGTGCAGCTCCCCAAGCCTTCAAGAGGCCAGTGGGGCTGTTATTTATTTATTTTTGTTACTTATTTATTTAATTTTTTGGGTTCTTTCCACGTAATTGCACCGCATCTCAGATCTTTAATAAATAATTTGTAGGTCCTGAACTGCACACAGCTTTGCTCTCTGCCACACGAGAGAGCCTGCTTTAGCCAAAATATTTACCAATATTTAAAAGTCATTAGAGTCAGGAAGGAAGTGGGGAGTGGTACTGGGAGCAGCCTGACTTGGGCCTATGGTGTGTGCTACCAGCCCAGCCCTCCAGACCCATCTCTTCTTGGTGGGAAGGTGGTCATTCTGCCTGGTGACTCCTGGTAGAGGTCATTGCCTGTCGCTCTCTGCTTGATTAGACCCGAGGAGGTTTCCTGGGAACTTGCAGAAAGGGTTAGATGCATCTTGGAAAGACATGTCCTGATTTCTTGAGGCCAACAGGGCGGGTGGGTGGAAGAGGCCTGGTTGGGACAGTGGCACTGTCTGCTTTGCCTTCTGCTGGTGGGCACTGCCAGCCGACCGCCCTCCCCAGGGGAGCTCAACCAGATAACCTATGTGGCCGTCCACAAAGCTCCTCCGGGGGTCYGGAAGGAAGACCTGGCCTGTTTTATAGACTGAAACTTCAGAGCTCTGRTGTAGGCAGCGCCACTGGGGGAAGGGATCCCTCTCAGGAGTGGCTTGGCTAAGACCTCTTTCTYTCCACGCAGCCTGTCTAAACAGACCAGCCTTCCAGAGACTCCTGGCTCCGATCCCCAGAGCTGGAGTGGCCACCAGTGCTGACAGCACCCCTGCCGCCACCACAGGCCACCACAGGCCGGCCATGCTTTCACAGGTTTTTCCCAGCGGGGGCTGGATTTCTGCCCAGCCAGGAATGTGCTCCCAGGATGTCAATTCTAATCTCCCCAGCGCTCTGACAGAATTAAGCTCCAGTTTGTCCGACAACATCCCAAAGTTTCAGAAATCCAGGGCAGGCTTTCTAATCAGGCTGCAGGACAAAGGTCTGGCCTGACCCTGTCACTTCCATTTATGCCTCCTGTCTGTCTGGGCCTCGGCCTTTGGGCAGCTTCCTCCGGCCTCCGCCCTGGCCAGCTTTCCCCCTCCCCCAGNTCCACGCAGCCTGTCTAAACAGACCAGCCTTCCAGAGACTCCTGGCTCCGATCCCCAGAGCTGGAGTGGCCACCAGTGCTGACAGCACCCCTGCCGCCACCACAGGCCACCACAGGCCGGCCATGCTTTCACAGGTTTTTCCCAGCGGGGGCTGGATTTCTGCCCAGCCAGGAATGTGCTCCCAGGATGTCAATTCTAATCTCCCCAGCGCTCTGACAGAATTAAGCTCCAGTTTGTCCGACAACATCCCAAAGTTTCAGAAATCCAGGGCAGGCTTTCTAATCAGGCTGCAGGACAAAGGTCTGGCCTGACCCTGTCACTTCCATTTATGCCTCCTGTCTGTCTGGGCCTCGGCCTTTGGGCAGCTTCCTCCGGCCTCCGCCCTGGCCAGCTTTCCCCCTCCCCCAGRCCCCCTGTTTCTCCGCCCAGAACTTCCCTACCCAAGCAGTCCAGCTAATCCCATTGCCCCACCATGCAAAGCCCAGGGATCCCTGTAAGGCAACCTGCTTGGCCCGGAGCCTACTGGCCCAGCCTTGCGAAGGCTCCCAGTGGTGAGCTTACTAGAAGGGATCCAGGCCTCACTAGGCTCTGAGGGAGARGAGCTAAAGTCAACCCACCGCTGTCTTCAGCCAGCGCCAGCCGAGGTTCATGTAATTGCCCCTRAGGCGGCCTTTGACCATCCTGTTGGAAAGATCTGGAAAGCCTGGGTCATCTGTCACATATGGAGGCCCTGTGAGGCACAGACTTCTCTCCCTCAACCAACTCCGGTGGTCACTGAGTGGTGACCAACTGCCTATGACAAGCAGAAGCAACTTTGAACCTGGAGTAGGCAGGGCCTGTGACCCGGACTCAGGGTGTCATGAGAAGATGGACACATGACCTCCTCCTCCCCGCTCCACACTCCCATTCCCCATTCATGTAGCTTGTGGCTGGGAATGAGTGCTCAGGCCCGCCTCTGAACCCACAGGCAGTTATACAAACCGTTGGTTAGGAGAAGCAAGCCTTTGGGGGCGTAGATAGACCGGTGTGGGTGGGGCCCACAAATTAAACTTGCTTTTAGTTCATCAAAACCTTCATGGGGGCAGAGGGCGGAGCGTGGACATCCAGGGGTGTGGAGACAGCCCAGCGGACAGCCAGGAGTGCACTATCTGTGAGCCTCACACTGGGACAAGGGGTTCCCGGGCAGGGGTGAGAAAACGATTATACGCTTGGGAAGAGAGAGGTTGARGAAGACAAAATTGAGATCCCACTGAAGACAGGAAGAATCTAGCATGGCTAGGATAGGAAGAGGGGGTACGTAAGAACTATCTACTTGACGTGTATCACAGAAGGAACTGTCTACCTGGCACGTATCACAGAAAGGTTCTGAGGCCAGGAGTGGTGCATACCTTTAATCCCACTCAGGAGGCAGAGGCAGGCAGAGACATCTCTATGAGTTCGAGGCCTGTCTGGTCCACAGAGTGAGTTCTAGGAAAGCCAGGGCTACATAGGGTGACCCTGACTCAGAAGATGAAGGAGAAGGAGGAGAATGTTCCAGAATGCCACAGTAGGTATAACCATACCATAGCCTTTCTGCTTCTCCCGAGACTGGCCCTGAGCCTTCACCAGTCCTGTCAGCAGGTCCCCCGGGCAGATCTGCACGGCACTGATCATAGGCGGAGCTGGTAGAGAAATGGGCAGGCCTACCAGAACGGCCGTCGAGAAGGGTATGAACCTTTAATAAATCCTTTTTTTTTTTTTTTTTAATTTCTGGAATCACAGTAATTTTATCTTGTAACAGAGAAGTCCATGAGGGTCTCTCCTGGAGAACGGATGAACAACTGCTTGTCAGCACTTGACAGAACTCCACAGCAGCTTTCTCCGCTCCCCTCCCCTGCCTAGTGGGCTCCCCACTCCCCCTAACTTCCAACGTTACCTCTGTGCCTTTCTCTTTGCCCCATCTTTCTTTGGTTGCTAAGCCGGGGTGTTGGTGAGTTATTGTCCACGCCCCCTCCTCCTTGTTTTTTGCCATTTATCAGCAGATTGTGTGGAGCTGAGTGGTGTGAGCCTCGCCCTGCTAAATAAAGCTTTGGTATTTCTGATAAAGCCATCAAATTCCTTATCACACTGACACAAAGTGCATTTAAAGAGACAGACACCCTGTCCCTCCCTGTCCCCACCCGCTCCACTCAGTTCAGATTTCCAGCTGCCCTGACACCAAATACGGCTCCTGAGGATGGAGGTGGGGGGAGGGGAACGGGGGGGGGGCAAACGCAAACCCTTTCTAGATCCTGCTTTTCCCAGGTAGAGCTGCTGGCACCTCGAACCCAGGGCTGGCCCCAGGGTGTGGCACACTGCTTCCTGGCCCCATACTGAAACCAGTGGAATACTGTCCTTGGAAACCGCTGAAGTAGGGGATGTCCTCATAAACAGAACAATCCCGTGTTAGGACAACGGCTGACGGAGGGACGAAGAGTCCCTCGGAAGCCGTGTGCCCGTTTAGCAGCCCAAGCACTGTGAACTGGGATTTTGTGCTTGCAGCCAAAACTGGTACAAGGAGAGGGCAAGAGAGGATCCTGCAGCCCCTTCAGTGCAGGGAGGATGAGGGCAATGTCCCGTGGGGCTTGACTCTTCACCATATGATCGCTCGCTAGGCAAAGCCCTGACTCCTGACACAGCCCCACAGGCTGATAGGGCTATCACGCCATTTGACAGATGAGGAAACCAAGGTTGGCCCAATTCCACACAGCCAGGGGCAAAGCCGGCAGGGGCTCTGGCCTGTCTGGCTGATTCTCTTACCATGAAAGACGTTTCTCCCTTAATCGGTCCTGAGAGCTGACCCCTAGGTCAGGCTCTGCCCACCTCCTCGGTTATGACTCCATGATTCCTGTGCCTCGGGGTCCTCTCCCACCCTCCTCCCAGTCCTAGCTCAAGAGCCCAGGTCTTGCGCCCACACACAGCTTGCTGGGTGAAGAATCAAATTTATTATTTTTAATTATTTTGATTTATCAAACTAGCAGCTACAACCATATTAAACCAACTTGGCTTCTTGGCATTTAACAGAAATAGCTGCTCCAGGACTCCCCCAGACTCCAGAAAACACCCTGTCTGTCATCTTGTTCCTCTAGAGGGCACCTCAGGTTCCTCATCCAAAATTCCCAAATGTGGGGGACACATGACCCCTGCTTTTGTTCCTCCCCTACCAAAAGAAGGTATAACCGGAAGTTGTGAAGGGCCAGAGAATAGCCAAGGAACAAGATGGGGCACAGCTGTCAGGAGTTTTGGGGTACAATCGCCCCCATCCCCTGGCTCAGAAGACCTTCTAGAGCCCTGACCCTAGGGGAGTGGTGTGTGGCTCAAGTACAATCAATCCCCTGCAGCTGGCATTGGTGGGCGGAGAGGAGGCTATTTTAGAGTCTGGGTACTGGAAAGACAGCATCAAAGCACAGGTTTCTGTGGGACAGCCAGGTCTGCATGTACCTAGGGCATGAGGAGAGGCTGGTCCATGGTGTGTGTGCCTGTGTGTGCGTGCATATGTGCATGTGTGTGTGGCATGTGCATGTGTGTGCATGTGCATGCGTGTGTGCATGTGCATTGTATGTGTGTGGCTGTGCATATGTGTGGCATGTGAATGCATGTGTATATGTGTGTGTTCTAATTGAGGTATGTGAAATGACCATGATACACACTTTAAAATTCTAAGCAAAACTATATATAAATTGTATGAGTGGAAGACACCACTCATACACACACACACACACACACAAAGCCACAGTCATTTCTATTCTCCAGGGACATGACAGCCCTTCTTGTGTCCTCAATGGGGTGAAGAGGCCACCCATGCGGAAAGTCATTATAACACGCTGTACTGTATCACAGAGTAGCTTCACACCCAAGAAACAGGCTAGGGTCAGACCAGGAGYTACACTGCCACAGGTCCCCACAACCTGGCCAAAGAGAGCCCCGCTCCGGCTGTAAGTTCTGAGCTCTGATGGGCACCTCGAGGCGTGTTATCTGAACTCTGTGAGGTCGAGTTTCCTTATCTGTAAAGTGTACATGATGAGAGGGCCCGTCTCAGAGGGCTATGGAAACGGGAGACAGTGAGTGCAGAGCTCTAAGCAAAGTTTCTGCACATATTCAGTGTGCAGAAAGTGACAGCGGCCATCATGGTCACCGGCACCTCCACCTCCTCCTGAAGAGTATCTGATAGGGTGTGACCTGGGGCTGGCAGGCAGCAGGGCTCACCTGGGAGAGCCCAGAGCTGTCTCAGGGAGGCCATGCCTGCTGTCCACCTGAACAAATGGCTCCTGTAGGCAGGAAGGGGACACGAAGATGACTCGGACGGTCATGTCGCCTATCAAAAACTGCCCATTCCCCCTGCTTTCCCAGAGATGCATGCCCTAATATGGGCCCTGTAGCTTTCTGGGTTATTTCGAGTTCAGCGATAATGACTCTAAGTTTTGCTACTGCTGCTCCCAGAAACCTTTCCATTCGGGTTAGGAGCAGAAGGACGGTTGGCAGAGAATGAGAAGGACACAGGAAGTGGAAGGTCACAGCACAGCACGTAGGGGGAAAGAGAGAGAGAGAGAGAGAGAGAGAGAGAGAGAGAGAGAGAGAGAGAGAGGCGCGGATGGGTGAGCTATGGGGAAATCAGACACGAGGCTTGACCAGTGACCCAGGGAGAGGAGGGACTCAGCTAGACAGGCTACAAGGTGGACCCCTGGTCACACCCTCACACCCGCTGTCTCAGGAAATAGCCTGGACAGGACAGCTACTCGCTCCCAAGGGAGGGGCTTAAGAACTAGATTAAGCACCAATCCTATCTCTTCACTCATAACTCTAGCGAGGGGACCTTCTGCCTAACAGCCAAGCGGGGCCCAGGGGCCCCTCGGAGCCTTGATTTATTTACGGACTAATTATCTTTCTGCTCAGCCTTGGCCCATTGAGTCCAGACTGCGGAGGGTTAACTAGACCGAGGGGCTGGCTGGCTCTGCATTCACTCTACCTCCGTGCAAGAACTCCTATCACCTACCTCCCCCACCCCCTGATCTTAGGAAAAAAAAACCCATCAAAATAACTATTTTATGTCTCCAAATATGCAGATCATTTTCTTTAATGAAAGATGCTTGACGTCTCCGATCCAATTAATATGCAAATGCAGGAGAGGATTTATTTGTGACATTCTGTCTGGGTGAGAGAAAACAAAAAAGGCCTGTTAACCAAAACACTAATTGCTGTGACTGATTGTCACATATCATCATTTTCATAGGATCCCTCCATAGCCGGCTCTCGGGGAGCTTGAAACCAGGACGCACACCACGCAGGCATCAAGGAGAAACAGGGCAACTGGCTACCTGCCAGCACGTCCCCCTCATCAAGAGACCCC
>BDUI01003810.1:0-21345 GCA_002335545.1 Apodemus speciosus
TGTGTGTGTGTGTGTGTGTGTGTAAAATGTCTGGATATGGGTCTCTGTAGTTGGTCCTATCTGTTGAAGGAAGAAGCTTCTGCAATGGTGGCTGAATAAGGTTCTGATCTGTGAATACAGGAGAATATCATTAGGAGTCACTTCATCACTCCTTTTTTAGCCAGTCCGATTTGGTTTTATCTTAGATGTCTGAGCTATCTAGTCTTTGGTTTGTGGCCACCAAGAAGTGTTGGATATGGCTTCCATCTCATATAGAGTGGGCATTAATTCAAATCAGACATTGTCTGGTTATATGCACAAGCTCTGTGGCAATATTGCTCTAGAATATTTTGCACGCAGTTAACATTTTAGGTCAAAAGCAGTGGTTGGGTTGGTGTATATGTTTCTCTTTTGGTAGCTTGCAGAATACCTTCTAGTACCAAGGATACTAGAATGCAGGGGTGAAGGTTCTATGTAGGCACCAGCTCAACTTCTCCACATTCACTCAGTTGTGTGGGTGTTATCTTCAGCACTGGGGCCTTGCTGTCAGTTTGTAGAGTTTTGGCAACGTGAGGATTTTGGGGGAATGGGCTCCAGTTATTATCAATTGAATGTGACCCAGTCCCCATACTGGAAGCTTCATCTGTTGACAAGAGATAGCCTGCTTCCCCATTATTAGGAGACTTCATTAGGGTCACCTTCATACATTTTAGGAAATTTCCACTACACTAGGTTTCCATACATTCCTGAAATGACCCTCAGTTCTGTCATTCCCTGCGTTCCCTGAACCCACCTGATCCTCATTTTCCAGTTATTCCCACTCTCAGAACACCAATAAAACCTATTCTATTTCCCCCTTCCAGGGAGATCCATGTGCCACCCCACCCCCGGGCCCTTCCTTTATACCTAACCTCTCTGGGTCTATAGACTGTAGCTTGGTTATCATGTACGTAATGACTAATATTTATTCATAATTTATTTATATTAAAGATAACACATATATCTTTCTGTGTCTGTGTTACCTCACTTGGCATGATTTTTTTTCTATTTCTATTCATTCACCTAAAAATTTCATGATGATTTTTTAAAACTGCTATTGTGAATAAAACAGCAATAGTTGAGCAAGTGTCCTTTGTGGTATGGTGAAGCATCTTTCAGGTATATGCCCAAGTGTGGTTGTCTTATTTAGGGTTTCTATTGCTGTGAAGAGACACCATGACCACAGCATGTTTAAATCAAGATGACTTACAGTTTTGGAGATTTAGTCCATTATCATTACCGCTAGCTGGAGAAGGAGCTGAGAGTTCTACATCTGGATCCAATCAAGATCCAGGTTCTGGAGCAAGAAGAAACCATGACACATTGGAGAGACTTGAGTACCTGAGACCTCAAATCCCTCCCTCCCAGTCACACACTTCCTCCAACCATACCTACTCTGCCAAGGTAACACTTTATAGGAGTGCCAGTTCCTATAAGCCTTTGGGATCATTTTCATTCAAACTACCACAGTGTTATAGCTGGACTTTACGTAGATTGATTCCCAGCTTCCTGAAGAACCACCACACAGATTTCCATAGTGCTCCGTAAGTTTATAATTTCTCCAACAATGGATGAGTATTCTTCTTATTCCATATTCTCACCAGCTTGAGCTGTCACATGTGTTATTGAACTTAGCCATTCTAAGAGATATAAGCAGAAATCTCAGTCATTTTGATTTGCAATTCCCAATGACAAAGGATATTGAACATTTCTTAAAGTGTTCTCAGCCATTTGAGCTTCCTGCATGGAAAGTTCTCTATTTAGATCTATACTCCATATTTAAATTGAATTATTTGAGTTGATTTTTTGTGTCTAGTTTCTTGAGTTCTTTATATATTTTGTATATCAGTCTTTTATCACATGTGGAGTTGGTAAATTCTTTTACTATTCTGTATGCTACTTTGTCCAAATGACATTGTTCTTTGCCTTACCGAAGTTTTTCAATTTCATAAGGTCCCATGTATTAATTGTTGATGTTAATAATTTCTTATCTATTAGTTCTTCCTGCTCAGTAACTATATCTTTAAAATATCTAAAGGACCTTTTCTCAGTCGAGTTTGTCTTATGCCCCTGGTTTTGCCCATGAATCAATTGATAGGACCATCATGCTAGGCTTTTTTTTATGCTACTTCCTTTTGTTAACATGGTTTTTATTTGCCTTAATTGGGCTATTGGATTTATATTTCCCAGAAATGTCAAAGTGCTAGGCATAATGGCACATACCTGTATTTCCAGCACTTGGGAAGTAGAGGCAAGGAGAATCAAGAGTTCATGGTCATCTTTAGTTACATAATGTGTGAACTTCATGAGTGCTTATCTTGTTGCAAAAACAAATAAATTATAGTAGAGGAATCCTCCTGGGCTAATCCTGACACTCACCTAACATCAAACATGAGTTACACAGAGCCTAAGGTGTGGCCTATCTTACATCCATGGAGGTGCCGACCCGAACTTTAACTACTAGGCTCTCATTCGGAAAAAAAAAAAAAAAAAAAAAAAAAAAAAAAAAACTCGCATGGAATAAAGTCTAACTGTAAAGTGTACTCAAGAGGAGTTCCAAGTGTGCTTCAAACTTTATTTTTTATTTGTTCAAATTTACCCTTTTACTTTTTTCTTTACTTTTTTTTTGCTTTTTGGTTTTTTTGGGGGGGGTTCTGGGGTTCGTTGTTGTTGTTGTTGTTGTTGTTGTTGTTGTTGTTGTTGTGTTGTTCAAGACAAGAGTTTCTTTGTATAGTCCTAGTTGTCCTGGAACTCCCTCTGTAGACCAGGCTGGCTAGTCAAGAGATTTACCTGCCTCTGCCTCCCAAGTGCTGGGATTAAAGGTATAAATCACCACTGCCCCCCCCCAAATCGCATTTTTTAAATCATTGTTTTATTACAGATTTTTGTTTAGTTGGCTGGTAGGTTAATCAGTTGGTTTGGTTTGATTACTTTTTTTCTTACTGAAGATTAAATCCACTGTCTTATATGTGGTGTACAAATGCTTTGCATTGAGCCATATCTCCAGCTTYGATGATCCCTATTAGCATTATTTCCTAAATTTTTTCCTCTATATTATGTGAATGCATACATACACACATTTTTATGATATTTGGCACATGCCTACACACATAATAAATAAAAAAAGCACAAAAATGTCAAGCTTTGAAACAAAAGCTGTAGTCAAATAAATACACATAGTTAAACATCACCTTGATTAACCAATCCTGTTATTCATGGGTGCCAACCCAGTTAATGAGTGTTTGTGGCCTGGATACTGAGCTGGAGATTAATGGCAAAGTGGAAGCAATTGTAGAATCCAGATTTTTAAGACAAACACACATCATACCCCAAAAGGCATGCATGGAATCAGTGTAGTCAGTCGTCTGTGGTGATGCACTTAGGGTGTTCTCCTTCACTGGACCACGGTGAACAGCTGCTAGAACTGGTAACTTACTGAGCAAGGAAGACTGACCTCTCACCAAAGCCTCCTGAGCATCTTGTATTCATGTTTATTATTTAAAGAGCTGGCCATGAGTGGGTAATTTTGTTTGAAATTTTCAAATGTAAAGTTTTATATTATTCTAAATTAGATTTTTAAAACAGATAAGTTAGCTATATAGTTATAAGCATATTATAAATATAATATCTACACCCATCTTAACTTGGCTATCACACATTAGATTTCCCTTAACCTCACAGGCCTTTAATGAAAAATAAATTTGAGGTGTGAGTTGAAAACTGATTTGTTCTCTTCCCACTGAAGGACATTTTCATGGAGAAGAATCTTGCTCTGGTGCATCCCTTAAGTGAGTTGCTTTCTTCCTTGTGGGATAGATGAAAATCAGGAGGGAGGGAGAGAGAGAGAGGCAGACAGACAGAGAGAGACAGAAAGAGACTGACTGTCTGTCTGTCTGTCTGTCTGTCTGTCTGTCTGTCTGTCTGTCAGTGTTTGGGCTTGTAATCATGTCAAGACTAGTGGCTTAAGTCAGTCACATACTTAAAGAGCACCAAAAGAATACAGAGTGATTCCTACTTTTCCTCTTTGATTCTTGAGAGACAGAAGAGAACACTGGTCTCTGAAACATAACGGTAAGACTCCTGCCTTCAGAAGCCAAAGCTGTGTCGATTTGCTCACAGCCTGTGGCCCATCCTGTCATGGGTCGTGTGGTCCCACATGTGAACAGGAAGGTGAGAATGGGTGAACTCTTGCCTTGGTTGTGCCATCCATCAGAAAACAAATGGAGCAGATCAGTGTGTGCAGCTGAACACGGAGGTGAGGGCTGTGTCCTCCTCACACTGGGGCCTTTGTTTCCTGGACCTGATCTGGCATTAGGAGGGGATGCACTGGGCCTCGGCTTTGCGGCAAATTACTAACCCATTATCACACCAGAACACAGAATCGTTTATCTTCTAATCCAGAGTGTCACCTGTTCTTCATTTACTAGTCAATAATCATTAATTATGTTCTGTGGAAATTTAAACAAAGCCCTTCCCCTCCGTTAAAACCAGTAAACTCTTTAGCAATAACAAATAGATCTGGAATTGTATATCCTTTCCCTCCCATTCCCAGACTGAGTCTGGCACAGTATGAGCTGTAGAGGAAATGCCTAGAAATTGATAGGTCAAAGGCCCCAGATAGTCTGATGGAAAGAAAAGAGCAGACTCTTGTCTCTGGTTCTCATGCAAGTAAGAGGTTCCTACTGATCTCCATTCCTACCAGGAATATACAAGTCCAACCTGGCCTTACTTCATGTAGACAGACCTACAGTGACCAGAAGCCACACTTGTCCTTTCATTTCTACTAAGCTTTTGTTTCTTCTATATGGAAAAAAGATCCCACAGGATATTTGAAGAAGAAAAATCAACTGAGTGGTCCTGAAATGTCTATCAAAAATACTATTTTTAATACTGAAATCTTAGTCAAACACACTTGGTTGTATTTACTCCRTTAACATATAATTCCTCATACAAATTTTCAAACAGAAACTCTAGCTAGAAATAGAWTTTTTCTTCAAACTCTAGAAATAGCTTAACAAAAGCCAAAGCATGCATGTGTCTGCCTGTCTGTCTGCATCTCTGACTTTATGTGTCTGTGTGTGATTGATGTGCTCACAATCATATGTGCACCAGACATTCATGTGTCTGTGCCTAGGCATGCTGAGAGTTTTCACCCAGTCAAGAAAGGTAAAGGGCTGCCTTAGTTGGGATAGGCGCTAAACGACAGCTTGGACCCAGGGCGCCCACCAGCTCTTTGTGTGGTTGGTTCACAGGGAGCCCAGTGAGGCAGCAAGAGTCCATCCCAGCAACTAGACTCAGGACTCGGGCACAGATCATGGGAGCAGAGGTCATCTTTCTGAGACAAGTTAGGAAAGAGAATATATTTCAGGATATGAGGAGCATGATCAAGCTGAATCAAAGAAGAGCCCCAGGCCCGTGGTCATTCATGTGCTCTAATGCCCATTCCAGGAAGTTCTCTGCTCTTTCTCTTGTCTCTTAGTACTTATTAGTAAGTAAGCCGTGGCCACCATCAGCTGGCAGTTTGTATTTTGTGCCTTTTAAACACTGGTCATTAGTCATGATAATTGTAGTATAACAAAAAGTGTTCTGACTGACCTTATTTACCATGATCATTTAATATACAATGAAACTATAGCTAATTCATAAACATGAATAAAACTGACTGTTCAGCTAGGCATAGTGATATGTCCCAGACCTTAAGACTGGGCTGAGGCAGGAGGATCAAAAATTTGAGGATAGCACAGTCTACTATGTGTTTGTTTTTTCTCAAAAGACAGTTTGTTCTACTATTGTCTTTATAGTATTTTAGTGACTCAAAGTCAAGGTCATTTCCATTGCTGTACCCAAATGTGCTACAAGATGTGGAAAATTGCCTGAATTTTTGTTTTCCTCAGAACACAAATATGATGTAAAACAGTAGTGAACCAAAGGCATTACCCATAGAAAGAGTTTTAAAGGAAAGAATATATAAATTTTTTTGTTAAAAGGTTTGTGTATGTATGAATGAATGAATGGGAATTAAACTTGTAGTGACATTTTCTAAGAAACTGGGATAGTTCACTGGTTTGAGAAACAAGTTTCCACTCTTCCAGAAGTTGACAGGAGAGGCTCACTGAAGTTGTTCTCTGATTTAGAACAAACACTATGTAAGCAGGTCTCTGTGGTTGTGTCACACKCAAATTCAGTTGGTTTTTGTTTTGTTTTGGTTTGCTTTCTCTTACTTTTACTCTGAGAAATGGGTAGTAATAATGAGGACAAAACTTTTTTTTTCTTGAGGTTTGGGGTGGGAGTRCATTTGCTAGAGATGGAGCCCAGAGCGTGAACTGTCCCACTGAACTCTATCTCCAGCATTGCTGGAATCTTTCCTAAAGAAACATGAATATGTTCTTGACAGAGTCCAGTGGTGTGCATCTCTCTTCTTCTTGAAGGTCATTGGCTACTGGCCCATGATGGTGGAGGGAGAAGTGGCAAGCAGGGTTTGGATGGTTGTGATGACTAGATTACTTCTGGAGACAGCTTCAGAGAGACAACTCTGAAGTTTCTTGGGTAGGGTATRTAAGGGCTCTTAGGGGTATGGGTAGAGAGGGCTGATTTTCCATAACTCAGTAACTAATTATCATATAATGAGAAGGTTGAATGGGACTTGTGTGCTGAATCCCACAGTGCTTATTCAGAGTTCTGCACAGGGTCATCCTCCAAATAAGGTCAAGCATATGTACTCAGAGACACTCTCCACCAAGGCCTGGAAGAGAAAGGGAAGCCCCACTGAAAAAGAGAATCCTCCAATTTGCACTGAGCTGAGAGAGCTGTCTAAATATGGTGGACTGTGAGCTTAATAGCAGGATTCTCCAACATAGCTACACCTGTTTTATAAGGAATATTTTTAGATGTGTTTGTGTGTGTATGTACATGAGTGTAGCTGCCCGTGGATGATAGAGAGATCAGATTCCTGAAGCACTGGAGCAGGTAATTGGCACTGCCTGATATGAGTTCTGGGAGCCAAATTCCAATATTCTGGGAGAGCAGCAAGAAGTCCGAAGCGCTAAGCCATGTCTCTAGCCCCATAATCTGTATTGTAGGTAGACATACAGACACAGATAAATCCGTAGACAGATAGATGGATGGATAGATAGATATAGATAGATAGATAAATAGATAATGCATACATACATGCATACATACATCCTATATAATTGATATATAACCTATGGAAGCTATATACCCACATGCTACTGATAAATGCTTTTCTAAGCAAATAGAGTCACATTTTAGTGGTTTATCCTAGTCCATAGTTCAAAATTCTGCTTCATTTATAGCGACCATCTTCTCTAACACTCAGTATATCCATTTCTGTCACAGTATGAAGGTTGAACTCTGATGTTCACAATTTGTTAAAATGCTTGTAGTTCCTATTATGTGACTGTTTCTCTGTTAGTGATTTTTGTTTGTTTCTTTTTTTATTGCTGAGCCTTCAACTTCAATGTTAAAAAGTGGAGTTTTACTTTTAAGGACTTAATCTGTTCGAAAGACTTTTTTCTTGCCTACCATCTGTGACATAAAGGACAATTAAACGTTCTGGGATTATTCTTGCATAATATTCTATACAAAGGTTATTCGCTGGCTATTGATCAACATTTCCTCTTAACCTGTTGTGTAGGAATCTCCTGATCTGCTGAAAAGGAAAATCCCTAKAGTCTGTGACTGGGGCCAGGTGTTTACACCAAGATGTTTTTCAGGTTTTTCTAATGTAATAAAATTATAAGAACCATCTTGAGTAATTAGAATACTGTATTAACACTCATTTTCAAACTATATACTTCGATATTCAGTTATGCGCTTTGATAATGTTTCATTCCCACGGTGAGCACTAAGTGTAACTCTCACATGACTTTACTTCTTTGTAGGCTATGTGGCTGATGTTGCAGAATGATGAGCCAGAGGACTTTGTCATAGCTACTGGGGAAGTTCACAGTGTCCGTGAATTTGTTGAAAAATCATTCATGCACATCGGTAAAACCATTGTGTAAGTATGCCTGCTGGTTGCCTACTGCTTGCTCTCCAAGTATTCATTGTCCATGCTCTTCTACTTGATTCTGCTTCTGATCCTCCTCTCTCAGACTCTTATAAGGTGATGCAAGAGGCTCTTGTGAGTTAGTGTGTCAAATATTTATCAGCTTCTAAACCCAGTTTTCTCAAGATTACTTAAATTTAAAATTTATGATAAGGTAAATTCTGTGTTGTATAATGACTTTACTACAGCTAATTGTATCCTTTTATGAGACTAATGTGAAGACATACCCAATATTTTTCAGTACTTTCATACACACACACACACACACACACACACACACACACACACTCACACACACATACACACATACATATTTGTGTATGTATTGTTTTTTGGGGTTATTTTTTTTTGTTTCTTCAAAGAAGTTTTTAACTTTTCTTTCTTTGTGAGTTTTGCATCAAGCACCCCAATCATATTTATCTTCTTGTCCATTTATATCACCCTCTGCCCTTATAACTAACCTCCACAAAAGACAAGAAAATAAAATAGAATAAAATTTAAAAAAATCTTGTCATGGAAACTGTAATGTGTGGTAGTGAGTAACACCCTTTTATCTACACATTGTTACTTCCATTATGTTTATTGGAACGAGTCATCAAATCTATTTCTAAACCTCTGTCTTCTGCTACATAATCTATACTGGATCTTCAGGAGAACTCCTCTTAGATATCCTGTTGTTGCCCTATGTCATAGAGCAGCTTTGGATCTGCAGGATCCGCTCTTTCATGGGCTCCAGCAGGTCACAGATGGGGTAGATGTTGGGGTGGGCCAACTGAAAGCCCTGGATCTGGGCTCAGGAGGTAGCCGAGTTAGACAGCCTACTAGCTCTCCTGCACCTGCACCATCAGGATGAGCTCTTCAGCACTGCCCTGGCTAGTCACCCAATGCTGAAGTTGGCAAAGGGCAAGGTCAGCTCTCCTGCTCTCATGTCCTTGGGGATGGCTTGCCTGCACCTCTGCCTCCAGCGCCGACTCTACAATGCTGCCCAGGAAAGGTGCAGAGCCGGCTATCCTGTGTTCTGCAGCCAGTGAGGAGCAAGGCCAGCTCTCCCATTTCCATGACCTGGAGCCAGCTCAGCTGTCTGCTGCAACTGGAGAGGAGAACTGGGGAGTGCACCTCTCCCTCCCTGAGCGAGGGAGAGGTGCACTCCCCAGCATAGGAGAGGCAGAATAGCTCAATAGTTGACTTTTCAACACAGCATTTCTCTTTGTAGCACTGGCTGTCTTGGAACTTTTCTTGTAGAATAAGCTGTCCTCAAACTCAAGAGATCCCTCCACCTGCCTCTGCCTCTGCCTCCTGTGTGCTGGGATTAAAGATGGACACCACCACGGCCCAGCCTTTCTATTTTAAAAATCTCTAACCACTAAAAATCCACAGGAGAGTTTCACATGTGTTTTACTTTTCTTTTCCCTGGGCCATTAAGAATAGCTATGACTTAATACTTTGTCATCCTTGTGTGTATTTCCTACAAATAATGACATTCATTCTCTTACTATAATAAGCTATCATTTCCTGGAACCCCAGACTGATATGTTGCTTCCATCTAGCCGTCTAATCCCATCTGTGTTCTAGAAGTTGGGATGCTGTCCTTCATACAGTCTCACCCAGTGTAGCACCATGAGCCACTCATGCTTGAAGCAGTGCACCATTTTTTTAGATTGTACAAGCAATGTGATAGATCCCTACAGAGAATTACTTTACAGTTTAATAACATTACAGTCACAGTGTTTTATGACCATCACCACTGTCCATTTCCCAAACTTTTCCATCACACTAAACAATAAAAACAATATTTCCTTTCCATTCGTCTTCCTCCTGGTACCTAGTTATTGCTACTCTGCTGTCCGTCTGTGTGGATTTTCTTGTTACACATAGCTCCTGGCAGTGTAATACTTCACATTTGTCCTTCCCTGACTATCCTTTGCATTTATCATAATGCTTTAAAAATTCGTCTATGTGGTAGTGTTTCTGTTTCTTTCTTTTTTAAAGACTGAAAAATAACTAGGTATAGTGGTGTAAGCCTATAACCCCTCAACTGAAGGAGATACCAGGAATACTGGGGGTACAAACCAGTCTGAGCTACATATCTAGCAAGATCCTTTTTCTTAAAGACAAAATGACTGAATACTGTTCTATTGTGGTTATAGGTCATATTTTGTTATCCATTCCTCTGTTGCTGGACCTTTGATTTCTTTTTACCTTGTAAGCTATGGCCCACAATATTAACATAAATATTAATTCGCAAATGTCTGTGTTGGTCCTACCTTCAGTTCTTTTGTGTGTTATATTTGGGTGTAGAGTTTGTGTGTGATGTAGTAACACATCTAGTTTTTTAAAGTGCAAACTATTTTTCCAAGTTTTTTTTAAAACATATAAAAGAATTATGGTATCTGGTCATGTTGAAATATAGGAAACTAGACTACAGCTTTTATATGCATGTATGTATGTATGTACGTACATACATGTTTGTTTGTTTGTTTGTTTGTTTGTTTATGGTTTGTTTTTGAGACATGGTCTCTCTACAGAACCCTGGCAGTCCTGGAACTCTCTGTGTAGACTAGGTTGTCCTTGAACTCACAGAGATTCACCTACCTCTGCCTCTGCCTCCCAGTGTGATGAAAGTAAAGGCTGCACCCCCATGCCTGGCTACACTTAACCTTTTAACTTAACTGTTAAACTAGATAAAATACACAAAAACAGTTATTTTAGTATTGAACAGAGACAGTATAGGACTATGATCCCTAGTAGAATATCAGGGTTGAGTTCTGAATTTCTCTGAGCCCCTTCCTGGGGTCATAGTGAACCATGAGTTTAAAAAGTTTCCCCCAAGATGAAAATTTCCCTAAAAGTGTGAAGGACCTAGACTTTGTGATGCAGAACTTTAGAAAGATGGGATGGACACACACACACATGCATGYATCACACRCACACATACACATAACAATTATGTGTATGTGTATATATATGTATGTATGTATGTATATGTRTTTATATTTAAAAGCCTCATAGATCGGCACAAAGGTCTGACTGTTTCTTCAGATTTATCCAACACTAGATTCAGACATCTGGATAACCATCCTGAGGATAACTGGGCGCAATAAAGATTTCAGAAGACTATGTCTCAAAAACAAGATAACCTTAACAAGAAATGCTAGAATCAGACTAACAAAGTTTCAATAGATGTTTTCAGAGGATCTAATAGAATACAAATAACAGCATTTGGGCATTGTGAAACCTAGCAGTCATCAAAGGAAATGGTAAAATCTTGACACTGGACTACAATGAATTAATTATATTCATGTTTCCGTAGGAATGTCAAAAAGCAAGAAAACATACTCATAATCCATAGCTAGAATAGCAAACAATAAAAACAGATTAAGGACTAATGCAGAGAATGTAAACACATAAAGACATTAAGAAACCTGTTAAACTGTGTTTATTTATTTTCAGAAAGACATACACACCTTAGAGAGAACATATATTTAAAATAAGTGAAACTTATAGAGATAAAACACTAAGAATCTGTAATAATTTTATTATTGACATTGAGCAGATTACATACTGGAAAGAACACAGAGAATGTGTAGACACAGTAACAGAAATAACCCAAAAGAAGCATAGAAGGGAAAGAATAGTTCGGAGGGGAAAAAGTTTTGTGTGGGGCAATTACCAAGAAATGGGGTAGGGTGTCACTGAAGTCATCGGCTCTTGGGGTGTGCACAGAAAGAACTAAAGAAGAATCATTTCCCCTGACTGGATGAAAGTATAGATCTGGGGATCATAGTAAATCCCAAGCAGAGTAAATATGAAAAAAATGGGTGCACTGCATCAGAAGAGGGGAAAGACATGCTAAAAAGAAAGGCTGGCATTTTTGTTTGCTGTATCGTTTTGGTTTCCTGAGACAGGTGTGTAGCCCAGACAAGTCTCCAGCTCTCTAAGAAATAGAGGATAACCGGAACTTCAATTCCTCCAACATCTCCCTCCAGAGTCCTAGGTTTACAGAGGTGGGCTGGAGACGAAGCCAAGAATCTTGTGTGTGTTATTTAACTTACTCACAAGATGCAAGGTCCATATATAAAAGTCAATTATATTTAAGTATAAAAACAACAGACAATTGCAACATGATCTTAACCATTGAGCCTTCTCTCCAGTTCCAGTTAACGAGTTCTCATGTTTAATATGTATAGTATCCTATTCTGTTCGTTACTGCTCCAATTTTGCTATAGTTCCTTTCCAGATAGCAAATACTTTATATTTTATGGTTTAATTTATCATTTTATGGCATTTGTGTTATGTATATTTCTTGGAGAGCATATAGATCAATATGGAACAAAGGTGGAAATTTCCTATATCAGGAAAGGCAAGAGACATTTTTAAATGGTGGTTGGTAGTATGAGGTCAGGGTCCGTGCTTGCCAGCGTTGTGTGAGACCAGGACTGAAAGAGAAAGTGGCAGTTTTATAAAATTAGTAATATGACTTCAAAAAATCTCTGTTCTTTGAATGTGACCTCTAACAAAATAAAAGCTCGAGGTCATGGTCTGAAAGAATAGATAGTGGTAGAGAGTTGGGGAGGTTTGTGTGTGTATATATGTGTGTATATGTATAATAAAATAAATAAATCTAAATTTTTAACTCCAATAATTCAACAGTAAGAAGATAACTCAAGGCCAACATTGTACACTGCTGTAGTTCCAGAATTAAGAAGTCCAAGGCAAAAGAACAAGGTCAAGACTTTATCTCAAAGGAAAAAAAGAAATGAGCAAAATTTTGAATAAATACCTATGCAAGAAAAAGACAGTCAGTATAATTGGGTATTTGAGCAAAGTATATGGAAACTACAAGCCAATACTAGCATTTTCCTGTTAGAATACAAAAACCAACTATAGCTATGCTAAATATTAATTAAAATATGAGAAAAGTGAAATCAATGATGGTGTGCAATCAGTTTGAAAAATAGTTTTGCTTTCTTTTAAAATCTAACCATTATTTACTATGCCACCAACAATTTTTGACTTTTACTGGGAAATATTGAAAACATACTTTGCAACTTATGAATATGCATAGCTGTGTTATTTCTAATGACACATCATCTCCCCCAATATCTAATCAGATGTAACACTACTCAGAGAAGAAAAAGTGTAAATTAATGATATGTGTAATAATATCAATCATTAAAATCTTAATTATGCCTAAATGAAATAATAAGATACAAGGAAACACATGCTGTATGATTTAATTAGTACTGTGTGGTTTAAATACTGTATAAACAAAGATGAATTGGTAAGCCATAAAGCTATCAATGTTTATCCAAAAGGACTTCTTGGTAAATAGCCATCTCTTATACCAAATCACGACATAAGCAACACATATCTAAATCTGGCGTGAGTAACTGGGAATCTTCTGGATGGTAGGAATGTTGATCTTGATTGTGGTGGTGGTTACAGGAGCACATGAGTGTTTCAGAACTCACCAAACTACATATCTGTTACACACTTTCAGCTTGTGGATTATATCTCAATCTATTTGATTTTGTACAAATAGAAAGTGAGGAATGTCTAAGACATCATCATGGAAATATGTAAGTTAATTTATTCTGTAACTAGAGAAAATAGTGCCATGGGAACACAAATTCAATAAAACATGGTTATAGTGACATTCAATGAAAAAGTAAGAAGGACACAGGTTTAGATATGGTTTAACTACTCTGCAGATGTGCATGTGAAAGACCACAAGAAAACATGCCAGGTTTTCCTGATTGTCTCTGTGCGATGGCTTTTAGCTTTCTGCCCTATACTTTTCTCCCTTGAATTTTTTTCTTAGATTTATTTTATTTTATGTGTGTGGTGTTTTGCTTGCTTATGTATATGTGCACTTGTGTGTGCAGTACCTGCAGAGGTCAAAGAGGATGTCAGATTCCCTGGAACTGGAGGCACAGGTGGTTGAAACCGCCTTATAGGTGCTGGGTACCAAACCCCAGTCTTCTGTAAGAACATCAAATGCCATCTCTCCAAACCTCCCCTATTCTCTACCACTATCTATTTCTCAGTTTCCCAAATACTGTAATTAGCTTGAATATTTTCATAGTTAAAAAAAATCATCTCAAACACATTTTTAAAAATTGATGACAGGCTTACAAATGTATCTCCAATGAAGCCACTTTCCTGGAAAATGCAGGACAACTAACTGCCTTTCTGCCCTGGAAATGACACCTGAACACAGTCATCACTGGTCTTCTCTCTTGCAGACATGAGGCTCAGTTTGTATTTCTTGACATCATGTTGTCTTTCCCAAAATAGGGTGCTATTCTAAGGTCTAGTTCATTTAGAAAATACTATGTGGCAGTCCACTCAGTAAGAGCTACCAAAACATATTCAAAAGTCAAAAAAACTGTTTAATTTTGTTTTACCCAGAATCTTATAAGCTTGATTTCTATGTGTATTTTTATTTTTTAGTCTTGGATATAGGGCTGACCAAGCATCTTTCATCTGCAACATACACACCCTCCTTCCAAGCTTAATCTTCAGATTTATATTAAAATCCTACATAAGAAACAGCATCCACTGGGAACTGACCTCCCTCCTGTAATTCTTATGACTCCTTACCATCCACCCAGAATGAGCCTTGCTAATAGTGGCTTCCCCTCTCCAGAGAAAGCCTAGTAAGATAGCATAGTCAGTGTCACTAGAATTTGATAGAAATTCCTGGCACTGAGTTTTTCTGAAAGTGTTGCCAACTGCCATTTTCTGGTGCTTCAGATGATAGAAAAAAGTATATAACAACTTTTAATGGTATGCTAAACATTGACTTTGTTTATAACTCTTTGGTAAAAATACAAAGCTTTATCACCTTTCAGAAGAGGGGGTAGATATGAGGTGTTCCTTTAAAATGAACTTTCTCAGTTACAGCCACTCACACTGTTGACTTTTGACATCTGCATGAGTATCTAGTATCTGTTCCAAGTTTTCTGTCTTATTAATGGAGTTGAGAGTCTAGAAACACATTCTCCCAACATATGTTCTTCAAGCAGGAGAAAAGTCTCACATTTGACCTTGCATGAGGAGTCACGTTGAACACAGATATCCTAAAAACATTGTTTAAAATTGCCATCACATTGTCTGCTGAGATGACTGAACCAGTTAGGCACATGGCCAAGCTTGACTACCTGATTTCAGTTCTGAGGACTTCTGTGACAGAAGGAAAAACAACTCCTGAAAAGTGTCCTCTGATTTCACATAGAWACATAGTCAAATTTCTGTCAGGCTATGAACATACAATGGTGTGAAAAATAAATRAGCTTTTAACTTATTTAATTTATTCTAGTACATGTCTTACTTTATATGAGTGTAAATAGTCTAGAATCCCTCCAAAGAAGTGCTCAAAATTCCAGTCTCAAGCATTTCAGATAAAGTGATATTCAACCTGTAGTTTGTCTAAAATATATAAACTTATTTCTCCCACCCACCTAATAAAACCATACTATCTACAACTTATTTTCCACTGCTTGTTTTTTCAGTCTCCATCCTGTGGCTCCTGCTGGGCCCCATACATCAGCGTATCAATCTCAGGGAAAACAGAGGCAATGCCATCTGTTTGAATCCAGCCTGCCATGAGCCATAGTTGTGAGCTTTTAAAGGGGCAGTGAGCCTTTCTTGGAAGTAGTATCCATATAGTAAAAAATATTGACAAAACTAGATAAAGAAGGCTGTTTTACATGATTTGAGAAACATGCTTTTAAGGACTTTGTGAATACAGTCGTTTCTCTATATCTGCAGTGTCAGTTTCTGAGTTTTGTTAGTATTAAGTGAAACTTTCCACAGATAGACAATTCAGAAGTGTAAGTAGCATTATGAAATCTCACCCAATGTGGATCTTGCCAAGATCCACACTTTGTCCAGTGTACCTGTACTGTCTCTGCTCCCYACCATGTAGTTATATAGTAGCCACAACTGACCTGCAGACTAACTGCCATGCTCAAGTTATCCTTCTTTTACTTAATAATGGCTCTAAAACTCAAGAGTGATGATGCAGGCAATGTTATATGTGTTCTGTTTCATTCAATAGTGGCCATCCTCTTGTTGCGCCTAACAAACCTTATCATAGGTGTGTATGTGTAGGAAAAAACAGCATTCTGAGTTTAGTGCACTCCAACTGCAGGCCTCTTCAGTAGTCTTAGAGTGTGAAGGGTTAGAGAGACTGCTATATGCACTTCTTTCTCCCAAGGATATTTAATTTATGTCATGGCCCGATCAGTTGCATTTTAAAGCACTCATCCCTGTCTGCACACATGTGCTGTAATACTATGGTTAGGGGCCAGGCTCAGTGCCACTTTCCTGGGATGGAATCCCAGATTGATGACTTTCTAGGGCAACTATTTTTTCGTCCCTGTCTCTGTTTTCCCAGCTACAACAGGGTGCTACTAAGGGTCTACCACAGAGGTGAGGTAGAGAGGTAAGGCTAAGAGTATCTGTCAGTGCCTAGCCAAGCTTAAGCTCTATTACAGAATCTGCTGTTAATGACTGAATGATGACTGAAAAGGATAGTTGTGCCTTCCGTAGGATCATCCGTACACTAGTCCTGTGGTCAGGGAAGGAAGTCTGTGATGCACAGCACCATGGAGAGTCGATAGTTAGATGGGAGGAGAACACAACCATTGCCAGTAGCAGGATGCTGGTTCTAAAGATGTTGGGTAGACAAAAGCTGCATATGTACACAGGTTAGTTCTAGAACTAACCATTTAAGTGAGGAGACAAACTAGGCAAGAGGTTCAGTGTCCTCACTAAAAATAGAAGAGCTGGGACCCAACTGCACAATTTCTGATTCAAGTGGCAGCCCAAGTGGGCTAAGCACTGGTAGGTATGGTGCTTTTCTAGGATTTAAAGCCCTAAGTTAGATACTTAGCACTAAACACACACACACACACACACACACATGCACTCACACATACACATTACATACATATGCATATACTGTGCTCACAAATATATATACATATATATACATATACCATACTCATGCACATATATATATATTCACATGTACATCACATACTCATACACGAACATATAAACACATGCTTGCACATACACATATATACACATATGTACACATACATGTGCACACTACACATGCACATACATAATATACCACATACCCACACATATATACACATTCACTCACACACATGCACACATACAGCCACCACAGAGACACTCCAATTTGCTTGCATTTTTCCTTCTTCCTGACATATTCTTTTATAATTTTATAGATTGCTTCTGAGTTTGTGAAAGACTTAGCCATGTTACTGACAGACAAGGCAGCAGTCCTAGGCTTACACACCTCTAAGACAGCCCCAGCCGAATACAAGAAGCTACACTTGCTTTGAGGGCTTTCGAGAGCTGGAATTCTGGTAAAGTAAAACCTAAAAGGCTTTGGAAGGGCAGTTTTCATTGAGAAGTTTAATCTTAAGTACTCTTACTAGAAGCAATCTCCTAAACCTCAACACCTCTCCACAGTTGCCCAGCTCCTCCTTGCCCTCTTGTGTCTGCAGGTGGAAGGAATTGCACAGTACCAGATCTGTCTCATAACCTCAGTGCTCACAATAGCTGCCATGGTAGGCATTCTATAAATATTCAATTGAGCACAAATGGGTGTTCCCCAGAGCCAGCCTGGGCCAGAGGTCCCTCCAGCATTGCTCATCGTTACTCTGACTTCTCTAGGTTCATAATTAGCATGATTCACCCAGGCATGGTGGTGAGCTTGTAGGAAGCCACAATGCTACCTCCCTAGAGGCATGCAAGCTGCTCTACTGAAAAGAGGGGGATATAAGAATTTGGATTCAGCTTGAGGCATGGAGAAAGAGAATGTGATTGACTCAAAAGATGGAATCAGAAGAATTTGATCAGACATAGGATAATAGCCAAAGGTTCTAGCTTCTGCAGTGCTACCATTAACTGAAAAAGTCTTTATCAGAGTATTTACCGTCTGTACCTTCCATGCTTATAGTTTCCTTAAAGTATCAAATCTTTCAGCAATCTAATTGTACACAACTCTCCCTTATCAGGCACAATAATCAGTATCTGGAACATTCTTATTTAACCATTTTGAGATCTGTTGTCTCTTCCCAACTATTCTACTGTTTTTGAAAATATATATGGTAATGTTCACTGAAAAGGATTTGAAAAATATGTGCATCTGTATTATTTACTTATTTCATTGCTGTGATAAATTACCTGATGGAAATAAAGAAGGAAGGATTTATTTGAGTTCATAGTTTCAAAGGGTTCCAGCCATGCCCATTTGGGCCATGTACTTGATCAGAACATTGTAATAGCAGTAGAATGTGACAGAAGACAGCCATTAATTTAATGGTGAACCTGAAAGCAGAGACAAAACAGGATATAACCAGGCATAATAACATACCACAGATCCTACCATCAATAACCTACATCCTCCATGTATACCCAACCTCCCTAAATTTCCTGAACTTCCCAACATAATACTTTCAGCTGGTGAGCAAGCATTGAAACCATAAGCTTGAGAAGGAGGTATGATTCAAGCCATACCACTATCCATACACTAAAATTACATGTATATTTCCATATGAGTAATTTTTGATTTGAACCTATTAGAAAACATGACAGTAATTTGAGCTTGAGTTTCTATAGGTATCCTGGTAAWATTTATGATTCATGTAGACATTTGTACTGGGAACCTTATGGAAGCACCTATCTTCTTCTAGGAGTATTACAGGGGGAGGGTTGCATAATAGGGGCTCTGTTTACTGTTGTTTTTGTTTTGTTTTGTTTTACTTTCATGTCAATCTATTACTAAGTAACAGGGAAAGGAAACACCTCCCTCCTGCAACTGAGATGATAGAATGAGAAGCTTGGTTTTTCTCTTGTTAATTTCATAGGGGGAATTGTTTTGGTTTGTTTTACTTTTTGTTCTGGGAAAAATGTAAGGATATCTATAGCATGTGAAAATCTACATCTGATGATGGGGAATAAAGATGTGCTCAATTTAGATTGCCAGTAAAAAGCAACAGGGAAAAGATCATTATATAATAAAAAAAGTAAACAATTTCTCATATCTTCCTGTTGAGAAGTTCTGTTTTGTGCTTATTCATGTGAGACAGTGTTCTTGTTGACAGAACTTCTAGACACTATCCTGTAGAGAATAGCCCTGGAGTAGTGTAAGGATGTATAAAGGAAGCAGGCCAATGCATAAAAGTTCAAGTGGCAAGTCTAGTGCCCAAGCCCAGGTTGCCGCTATGAGATATTCATTAAGTTTACCGAGCCTGTGACTGTTCATTTGCATTTTAAAGAACAAACCCTTTCAGCCATTAGTTATTGATGAACAGTGGCTTTCAAGGGCACCCTGCCTGGGCAGTCAGGAAAATCACTGTGGCTCTGCATTTCCCTGGGTACCTTCAAAGGTGCCTTTTAGGCTATCTAGCTCARAGCTCTCTGGGAGCTTGGATCCCACTTCAGCAGCTTGYCAAATCTTTGCTCTATACTGTAATTGAGTYGAGTGTGGGCCTAMATGACAGAAATCCAGTTCCTCTCATTCATCACCACTCAGAAGCTGCTGTTAGAAGTGTAAACTCCCTATGTAAAACTGCCAGTTCTGAGAATTCAAGAGTCTCTACAGAGACTTGTGCCTCCAAAAGTGTCTGGTCTATTTAATATCAATGTAACCTCCAGGCTGTCATTTAAAGGAGTTCCCATTCCATCCCTTTCACTGTCCTCTCTCCTCTTTGGCTTCTCCACTGGTGTCATATCTCCTCCCCATGGAGTCTAATTCCTGTTGTTGCTTATTTCTATGAACTTCTAAGTTACTTGGAGTTTTAATCTATTAAAATGCAATACAGTCTTTGGATCACTGGTGTATCTATGGTCTGGTTTGAGCTTTATGTGATAGATGCTCTGCATAGGCAGCCCTAATTCTAGTCCTTATACAGTTACTTCAGTTCAGTAGGTAGCAGATCAATTCTAGATCAATTCTGGCTTTTAACCAAGAATCTAGTAGGTCCTGAAGTAACTGCTATATACCTGACTCCCAGCACATACCCACCACATGTAGATACTCACTCAGTGAGTATGTCTTTGCCCTCCTCATTTTTTTCAGAGACAAGCTCAGCATAGAGAATGAGATTTTTTTTGTCCTTAATGATCGGGTGACAGTTAATAAGAACACATCATTTATAAATATGAACATATTGATGTGGCCTTTTACAAATGACCTACATCAATCCTGAAGTCAGAGCAACATGATCAAGATGAGACAGATGTGCACAGAAGAATAGACCGAATCCACCTCTTAACCAAATGGGAAATGTGGATGGTAGTTGAGATGAGGGAAAGCAGCCTAGGTGGGCGGGTCCCATGGCAAATGCACCTCAGCATATGCCAGAAACTGTGGTTGCCAGGCAAGCTGGCGAGCTGGGTGGACCAGCTTGACCACATGGGCACACAAAGAGCTACAGCTCCTACAATCCCCTCTCTTTCCCCAACTGCCCACTCATCTCTCASCTCTTAGCTCAGATATTTTCCTTTGCCAACACCCTCACCTCAGCAGCTCTGCAAGGTTAAAGCCTCTTCTGGGCCTTAACAGTATCCTGTCTGTATCCAGCCATCATTCACTCAGGTGATTGTGTGGTAGTAAACTCTAAGCACCTGAAAGACAGATCCCAGGTCTAGTACCTGGCTTAACAGAATGACTGGGGCACAGGTTTGTAGAGATGAGAGGAAGACAGATGTGTATAGAAGTCATTAAAGGCCAGTGCTGCGGTGAGAGCATTCCTCCTCCCAACCCTGTAGTAAGACTGACATTTTGCTTCTTGTGAAGCATAATAATTCAACCTATTCCCTTTGGTATGGGTAGTAACACCCCCAACTGAATAAGAAAATAAGTAAAGTAAAGCAAACCTCCAGAGTATGTTCAGCAGTCCTGTGAATGCAGTGCAGAAGCACTAAATACTCTGACTACAAGTTTCAACTAAGGAGAATCATCCATGCTCTCTTGTTCTTTTCATCTTTTGCCCTTTGCTCTATAAGCAACCGTACCTTTTTACACAGATCAGTATGATGTATTTCCTGGAGATAAAGCATAAAAAAAGGTGATTTGAAAGTAGAGTTTCACTCTGTAGCACTGTCTTAGTCATACTGAGAGAGGATGAGGAAAGAATGGAACAGCTTTACTAATAATGTTGGGCATAACCTGTTTACACACACGTACACACACACACACACACACA
>BDUI01003810.1:35832-53497 GCA_002335545.1 Apodemus speciosus
TGAATAAACTCTATTCTAAAATTTTCCTTTCTCCCAAATGTACTTAATCTTATTCCCTGCCTATACTAATGTGTTTCAACATCTTGTCAAGTCCAGGCCCTTGCCATATCCAGGACAGCTCCAGAGAAGCAACCTTAAACGCTGTCAAACCTAAGATTAAATGTCGGCTTCCCAGGTTTGTGTGTACAAACACAACAAAAAATACAGGCTGCCCTAGTTGAAAAAAAAAAAAAAGAATGGATTGTCTGTCATTCTAATTTAGGCAAGGTGTGGCACTGATAAGACCAGAACAAAAGAAGGTATAGAACAGGAAGAGGACCCTCTAACTGACAAGACTGTTCTTGAATCCCCACCAATTCCTTCCTTGCCCCACTACATCCCTCCCATCCCATGCTTTGTTCACTCAAATGCTATCATCATACCTGTTCTGCAGCCCTGTTGACACAGGCATTGTGTGGATATAGAGTGGTGTCTGGTTTCATGTGCACACGTGCTGCCCCCTTTCCCTGGCTGACTCTCCCAACAGATTCCCATTACGACCAGATTAAGGATCCAGCTCTATGTTTCATATTTTTAAGCCTCTAGGCTGCTTTTGCTTCATTCACCACACTTCACCTTAATATTCAGTTGGGCATGCTTTCTTTGTATAGTGAAACTAAACTTTTAACCCCATTCCTCAAAGCAAGTCCTCTGAAACTTGGATCAACCTGAAGTGACAGGCTTTCTGTGGAGTTGCCTCCAGGGTGACAGTGTTCTTCCAGTTGAAAGGTGACTACTTTATAAACAAGCTTTTTCCAAATGGGGAGCCCTGTCAGCCGTAGAAGTTATTTCCTTTGAGCCCTGAGAAGCACTAGGTTCCTCAGAGGCTGGCAGCTAGACCCCGCGGAGACCTATGAAATGAGCAAACTGAGAAGAAAAGGAAGAACATTGTTCTTCTAGCCAAACATAGCCCTTTCTTCTCAGCGTCTCCATCTATCCTGCATGTCCCAGAGGTTTCTTGTTAGGCTTCTTGGAATTCTTTTCACAAGTTAGCAAACTTATGAAAATTGTTTTCATCAGCTTTGGTCATCTGTCCCCCACGTTCTTCATCATGTATAGATACTCAAAGCCAAGCATAATCTAGGGCTGAGGGTGTAGCGCAGTGACAAATTCTTGTCTAGCATTCACAAAGTCCTAGGTTCAATTACTACACTCCCAAATAATTAACTATTATAATGCATACACTCTACTTTTTAAAAGCATAAACTATATCTTCTTATATGGAATTGGTTCCAGAATGATCAAAGAAGAAATAACATAAAGAAAAAATTTAAAACAAGAAGAAATAAGAACATACAGACACATCATATATTAGAACAAGGATATCTTTTTTTAAATTTTTTATTTATTTATTTTACTTATATGAGTATACTGTAGCTGTCTTCAGACACACCAGAAGAGGGCGTCAGATTTCATTACAGATGGATGTGAGCCACCATGTGGTTGCTGGGAATTGAACTCAGGACCTCTGGAAGAGCAGTCAGTGCTCGTAACCTCTGAGCCATCTCTCCAGCCCAGAACAACAATATCTTAAAGCAAAACAAACAGAAAATAGAGTTTTATGTGGTTGTTTTTCTAAATTAGCCTTGGCCTAATCTGACAGGCCCTTTCCTCAGCAAAGGTATTAACCTAAGAGGCCTCTGATGAACCATATAGGACCCAGATAGATCCACATGTGCCAATGGCTATTCTCCTCACAGATCGCAATGCTGAGAAACCTTAAACCTTGCTTTTGTATTAGCATGTAGGGTATAAAAGGTTTTTTTTCTGTATCAAGGACTCCAATTTGATTAGAGCTGAATGGAGCCCTATCTTTTGTACTCCTCCTATGAGTCTTTATGGTTCTTTGGATGCTGAGGAGTTTTGCTACCTAAGAAATTAAGCTGTCCACTTCCCATTGCTCCTGAGTTCCAGAGGATTCGGTGATAGCAATATTGAAACCTGACTTCTGTGACACTCGAGGCTCCTGCCTCAAGGTGGATCATAGCTCAATGGTAAAGCCCTTGTTTATATGTGCAGTGCCCCATTTTTCATCCCTAGACATGTAAAACAAAATAAAATAAAACATTCCTGCCTTAGGTATAATTTCTTTACATGTACTTAGTAATATACAGATTTATTACACAGTACTCTCATTTCTGTCTTTAATGTTTTTACTTTTTATATTTGGGTTGTTGTGTTTCAATGTACATATACCACAAGGTGTCCATAAAGGTCAGAAGGCAAGGAAGAGTCCTCTGGGACAGGAATTACACTCATTTATGAGCTATGATGTGGGTGCTAGGAGTCAAACCAGATATTTTGGAAGAATAGCAAGTATTGCTAACCACAGAACCATCTCTGCAGTCCCAGTGTGTTTATTTCTTGGAAAAAGTAATATTGTATTTAAATGTAGTCTTTAAGCCAGAGTGTCTCCATTTAGTACCTGTCAGTTATAAACCATATACACGCTACTTACTTAATTTCTCGATGCTTCTGTTTCTTCACTGTTAAAAATAGGATCTATTAGAGAAATTCTTTCAAAGAATTATTTGAGGATGAAAGAAGTCATTTATAGAATCTGACAAACAATAAATATCTAATACCATACCTACATTCATTTCTTAATTAGTCATTCCCTAAAATTTATGCCACACTTTTAGACCCTGATAATGCAATGGTAAACAAGACTGACTTGCCCCCAGTAAATGTAATAGATGTGCAGATGCCATCAATCTCTAGAACCCGGACCTGAAGAAAGTAGACTGTCACAACCCAAAAACTGTAAGAACATAGCAAGGGTCATTGAGGCTTCTATTACTCTGCGTGTGTGTGTGTGTGTGTGTGTGTGTGTATGTGTGTGTGTGTGTGTGTGTGTGTTTGTGTGCATTCATGTGTACATGTACATCTGTTATGTTATATAAAATGTATATATTTTATTCTTTTTTGGTTTTCATTTTTTAACGTTCAGTAGCTATTGTCAGTGGTGGAGACATATCAGAGAAATGTGAGTATTGATATTAACCTAATACTTACAGAACCATAAAAGTGTCTTTTTTTCTTGAAAACTTTAAAGCTGAAAAATTGAAAAAGGAGAAATTTATCTAATACCCCTCTTCTTGTGCCACTTTTAATTGTATCAGTGCACACACATACACCACACACACACACACACACACAYAYACACACACACACACACACACAGTATTTTGCTTTGTTTTCAGTATCACATGAGCTAAAATCCGTTTTTCTTTTTCCTTTTTTTTTCTTCAGAGAACTTTAGGAAATAAGGAGAAGGACCAAAATTGAAATATTTTTCTTAAAAAAAAAATTGGTTTAAACTTTGCTCTCTGCTATTTATTAGCATTTTTCTCTCACAATATCATTAATCTTTAACATTCATTTTCTTCCCATTGTGTTTTCATGTTCTTGAGTGTGATTGGGTTTGTTTTATTTAGAAATTTTAAATTCATTTCTAATGACTATAGATATTGTTGGGGGAAAAACACGGATTAACATATAGAACTTAGAAGGTAATAACTTCAAAGAGGCCAGCAAGCCAGCTAAAACTTTTCTCCAGTGACAGCATGTGGCCTGTTCCTAATCAAATTACCATATGCTTGTTGAGTTGTCCCCTCTGCCCCCCATAAACTTTTCCTAATATTTTTCTGTAAATGATGTTAAGCTAAATGGCCTATAATTGCTTGCTCTATCTCATAGCCTTGTTTAGAATAATGGTATGTAACACTTTCCAGACCTCAGGAATCTGATCTGTCATTGGAGGACTTGTGTAAGTAGCAGTCAGAGCGTCCCTCCACTCGTCTCTAAGTACCTGGGTAAAGCTCTTGTGTGCTGGCCTTTTGTCCTGAAACTCCCCTTCCCTCTATTGCTGTTCTCACCACCTTCTCACACTTGGCTCTTAGGGCAGGAAATGAGATCCCTGTGTGCTGTGCCTCGCTCCAGCCCTGGTGGTGGTCAGCCCATGGTTCAGGTCCTGATCCTATGACCCTAAAGTTCTCAGGCCCCTCCACTCCTGCTTGCTTTTGTTCCTTCCTTTGACTGGTGAGAGCTGGGGTCAAGGGAGGCATAGAGACCTGATTATGGGCTAGCTTGTCTCTTCCTGCACTGCTGGACCTGTGAAAGAAGTTAGGCTGCTGGTTCGGAAAAGTTGTTTGCAATGTTAACATCCTGCCACGTACTGTTTTCACAACTACATGACCATGGTGGTTAAAATACTCAGTAGTGCCCGATCATAATGCTTCCTCTTCTGAATTATTCTCTGGCCTTCTCACTACTTGATTTTATAAATAGTTTATATCTCTAAATCACTGTTTATTTTTTTAAGCCTCCCTCTTAGGCTCCTCATCCTAATCTTTATATCCTTCCTTAATCACATTGCCCTTTCCTGCCCCTTTCCTTCCTTGGACTTAGAAGGAGCTTTAAATTTCAATCTCTTCAGTTGATTCTCAAATATTCCACTGTGTGTTTTCCATACTTCATAAAATCGCATTGAAAACCCTTGGGGCATATGCCTTTCCTGCTGAAGCTTGTGATCATTCCCTGGCAGCTGGCCCCCTTGAGAGTAATTCATAGCTAATGAAATAGCAATTATAATTGTGTACAGAGTATAGTGTCCTCAGCTTTTCTCCTGCCTCTTGTATATTTTCCTTATAATATCATTAAGGACTCAAAAATTGTCTATACAGATATATACATTCTATTACTTAAACTTTTGTTTTTGATTTATCCTTAAGCTTAGCTGGTATCTTTATTGTCATACTTTTATGACCTGTATTAGTAGAGAATTTCCCTAGAATATGTCCCTTTTTCCAAAAAAAAAAAAACAAAAAACAAAAACAAACAAAAAATTTCATTTATAATCCTAATACTAACTGCTTCCAACCAAAAAATAAATAGCATGTGCCTATTAACTGCAGGGAGAATAGTTAGCCTAGGCTTGACTAAAGCTTCACTAGCTCTAATGTACTATCAGCCTCTCCACTGCTGGGACACACACCTGTGAGAAACAATTTAAAGTAGGAGGAGTTTATTCTGTCTCGTGGTTTTGGTCCACGGCTGGCTTACCCTGCTGTTTCTGGGTTTGTGGTGAAGCAAAGCACCGTGGCAAAGGGTGACCTAGAGTAGAGTTGTTCTCTATGTGGCAGCCAGGCAGAGAGGGGAAGGAAAAGGAATAAGAGAGGGCAGAAACAGAGGGGACAAGGCATATCACAAGTGACCAGCTTCCTCTAACTAGCCCTACCTCCCAAAAATGCCATGAGTCTGTGAATAATCAGTTGATTAGATGGGAGACCTCCAGATCCAATCACTTCCAATGACATACCAAGCCTTGCAACAAAAGCCTTTTGAAGGACATAGCAGACACCAACCAAAGCATGTGCATCACCTAGAGCACAGTTTCCTAGGGGAGATCTGTCTGTAGCCAGGTGATTATACCATCTTTCACATCCCAACAATTATTCTGAAGTTTAAAAACACCATTGGCTGGTCTTTAAAATCAAATATGTTCTTTCTGTTCAACCGAACCATGTATACTATCTAAAATAATCAAGAAAAAAGAAAAGGAAAAAGGAAAACAAACACCTCTGTCCATAGAGGCTTATAAGAATTATTGTCTGCAGTACTGCAGTAGCCTTCTCCTATCCTATCTGCCTTATGATTCCAATAAGGTAATTTTTCTTTTATTTTCTTCTTTTTCTTGTTTGTTTCTTTGTTTGTTTGTCCTAGAACTCACTCTGTACACCAGGCTGGCCTTGAACTCAGAGAAATGCCTGGCTCTGCCTCCCAAGTGCTGGGATTAAAGGTGTGCGCTGCTGCTGCTGCTGCTGCTGCTGCTGCTGCTGCTGCTGCTGCTGCTGCTGCTGCTGCTGCTGCAACCACCACCACCCACAACCCACCCTGGCTAAGGTTTATACCTTAGGTTATATGGGTATTTTGTTTGCATGTGTGTCTGCACATCAGAAGAAGGCATGAGATCCCATGGACCGCAGTTATAGATGACCGTGAGCTGCCACGTGAGTGCTGGGAATTGAACTCAATGCCTCTGGAAGATCAGCCAGTGCTCCCAACTCCTGAGACATATCTCCAGGCCCACTTTGTAAATAGTTTTACTGTCTAGGTATCAACTATCCTGAGTCTACTAAATATAGCCTGTGTATCTCCTTTGGGCTCTGCCCTGCTGTTATTCTGATGCTCTCTCTTGTCTTCTTGCACTGTTTTCTTAGGACAGTCTAGTTTCTTCATTTGCTGTTACCTCAACTAGCAGAGTTGAGATTCCATCTGACTAATTTGCCATAAAGCTACAATGTGAAACATCTACAAATGATTATTCTTTGATATAGCTCTAATCTGACTCCTAAACAAAAGTGTTCAACATGTGGTTCCGTTGGGAAAAGCATTGTCCTTGATAGCAAATTGAATCTGTGTGTTTTGTTATACAGAGATAAAGGGATGGTTTCCTGCCTGAGTCAGGTGTTCCCTGCTTCACGAAAACTGGTGCGAGAATGTTGGACTAAAAGCCTAGCCTAGCCTAAACATTGTTCGAGTACACGTTAAAACATAGGCTTTAGTGGCCACTGAAGGAATCCTGTAATATATGGATGTTTGTCTCTATGTGTGCTCAGTGCCCTCAGAGACCAGAAGAGGGCATTTAGTCYAATGGGGCTAGAGTTATAAGTGGCTATGAGCAGCCATTTGGGTGCCAGGAATCAAACTTGGTATGCTGGAAGAGTAATCAGCACTCTTAATCACTGAGCCATCTCTTTAATCTCCCCTGTTGATATTTTAAATACCATTCTGATTTATCTTCACTTCCTCAATATTTAAAAATACAAAATGCTATATATAATTGAGGTCTTAGAGATCCATTGGAAAGAGTGTTTGTTGAATACCTCTCATGGAAACTATTTCCAATTAGTAACATCCTGAAGCCAAACAGCAGAGGCTACAGAGCTGCAAGGGAAGATAAACATAGAGCAGTGGAGGTGAGAAAAGCAGGCCATTGCAAAGATAAGGCTATGAGATTAGAGATTACACAGAACAGCAACATGTGGGAAAGCAGCCTGAGCAGAGAGAGTCACCAGTACCAGAGAATGGGGGAGTAGGGGACAGCCCAGATAAGAGGTCAGAGAAGACTGACTTACAGGGGAGTGGCTTTGTCACATTCCTGGTGCCTTGACGATATCCATGTAGCAAGAACAAGAAGGCAGACCGGTCTGGAAGCCAAGAGGAAAGGAAGGAGGTCAAAACTAGGGCTAGATATGCAAGAGGCAGAAGTGGACACCATGAGATGAACTTCCTAAAAGCAGATTTCTGGAAGATGGAAGAAGACACACAGGGAGTGTGTGTAGTCTGTAGTCTCAAATCCAGGCAGATCTGAAGTCCAGGAGGAGTCTGGGAAACCAGTCTTGAAAAAATGGCTAAGAATTCTCAGATTTAGGCCCGGCTTGGTGGTGCATACGTTTAATCCAAGCCTTCAGGAAGTGAAGGCAGGTGGGTCTCTCTGAGTTTGAGGCCAGCCTGGTCTATTTAGTGAGTTCCAGGATGGCAAGGGCTATGTAGAAAGACTTTGTTTCAAAAAGAAACAAAACAACAGGTACACACACACACACACACACACACACACACACACACACACACACACACACATTTGTATCTCAGATCCATTAGCCCAGACAAAAACTATCTTATACACTCTGTCTTCAGGCTCATTAACTGGTAGATAAGGAAAACCCATCTCAAGCAAACTAACTTCCAGAGGTAAGCAGATGCCCTACTATTATTATTCCTGACCTAGATGTTGGGGTGAGAATGTTTTATAGTTCTGAAAATAAAAGGGCTATATAAATATTAGCTTTTGGTGCTCTATGTTATCTTTTTCATTTGTATACTTGTTAATAATTATCCTCCKTATCAGCATTTACTCTTGTGAGGTCAGTACTTATCAAAAAGACACCCTCTAAAACTTGGTCCTCAACTTCTGAGATTTTCTTCTAAGTACTTGTTTTGTATGTAGACAACATAATACAGGGAAAAAAGGCTACTCAGTACTGACAGATCACTGTTTCTTAAATCTGGGGTAAGAAGATCATGGTAAAAGGTAGGAATATGTTGGGCTGTTAGCCCTCCTCAGATTCTACCTAAACTGTATATTCCTGGACTCTGTGAATAAATGGTGATAAGATTACATTCTTCTGCTGCTCGAATAGCCTTAACATCTCCATCAGGGAAAGCAGTCACCCAAGACAGTAAACCAACATCCACTTCCAGTGTTTAACTTACAGTTACCCCGTTCATTTACTGCTCATCAATGTTCCAAAAATATGTCTGTGCTTGTTGCTTATGCCTTAAGGATGTCCTCTCAATAATATAAAACCTGCATTTAGTTTCCTATTGCTGCTATTTCTAATTACCAAGAATTCCTATCATTTTTACCGAGGTGGGGTCAGAAATCCATAACTTGTCTAAGGTCAAACTTAGCAGGAACACATTCCTTCTGGAAGCTCACTGGAAGGTTTCTGTTTCGAAGATGAGCGTGTTCATTACTAGGACAGTCATTAGTTGTTGTTCAGAAATCACTTTGAGGAGGAAAGTGGGACATTGACCCTAGCTCGTTGTCCATTGATTGATTCATAATATCCACTTTCACACCATACAAATGGAAAAAAAAAAAAACCTTCATAAAGTCAGAGAACGATTCCCTCAAAGCCCCAGGACTAATTTGCTAAGGATAGAGAATTCGAAAGTAAGTTTGGTGAATTTTCTATCTAAAGAGAGTTGGGAGTCAGGAAGGGAAAGGAAGACTGCTTCCAGTTGGATAGGAGGTACCATTATTATACACCAGCAGTTAGATGCAGGCTACCAGGAACCCTAGCAAAGTAGGCTGGTCACCATGTCACCGCACCCACCCTTGCCTAACCTCCTACATGGCCTGAAGCAAGTCTTCTGTCTGGACCTATGGCCAGTATGGCCTTCTAAATGTCCCTCCCTTTCATTCTTGTACTGCCCATGGCAGAACTGCTTCTGAGACCAGCAGCCTGTCTTGATAACTGCCATCTGACCCTGGTGTGCTCAAATCCCAAGAGAATGTCCCCTAACTTGCCCCATTTAGTTAAACACTTTTGTGTTTGAGACAGATTCTTAAACAGTTCCCAGCTGTTCTAGAAATTCAAAGGCAGAGTGGAGAAAACCTTCCTTGCATGAGAGAACTGTKTATATCAAAAGCATGAGTCCTTAATAGTCTTTTCGATAAAATCATGCTAAAGACTTTCTAAATTTTCTCTTTTACATATTTCTCAGTGTCATAATAAAAAACTTCCCACTCATAACGGTTTTGTTGAGAATAAATCTAATATCAGGTATGCTTCTTGCATTTTAAATCCAGGTTAATTCCACTGTGTTTTAAAAACAGGTGAGACAAAGGTGTTCTGTTGGAATGTGGGGTCTATGTAAGTTTTCTCCTAGACAACTTGATAGAGTTACTTGTTTCTGAATGAGTCTTCATTTTAGATTATGAGGAAATGCAGTAACCCCTTACTGGAATTATATTTGAAAGAAAATATAGTGATAATTTCAATATATCCTATTGCTTACATTATAAATATGTAATGTGTGTCTCAGCACCTTTTACCCAATATCCATACTTTAGTCGATCTCCTAAAAGCTCCTGATCTCCCTTTACTCCTATCTTCCCCCTGTGACATTGCAATGGAAATATTCCAATGATCTCGATGGGCACATTGTAGAAATAGATAGATTCTTAGTTTTGAGGTTCTGCACAAATGTCAGCCCCTTGGTGAAGCTATCACTAGCTCAGGCTAAGTCAGCTGACCCCCTGCTGGAGCACTTGCCCCATTGTCGTAGAATGTGTCATTTTTGCCTGGGAAGAGAATGGCAGTGATGGCCTTGATGAAAGAATGTATACTCATCAGCAGAGAGCCACCCTCATGGTTTCCAGTCAGTTCCAGCATCACTAAAATCACTCCAAGCAGTATATTAAATTATAATAAAACTTCAGATAGAAGTAAAAAGAAAATTCTCCTGGTTTACTTTTTGAAAGTCTTTATTAAAATGACTGCAGAAGTTCTTCCCAGCCTTTAAAAGATCCTGATTTCTATCTATCTTTATCTTTTCTTATATATTTTTCTCTGGTAGTTCTTTTATTTTGTGACCCTCACCTTTTAGCATTTTTACAGAAGTTCCCTTTGTTTTTCTTCATATATTCTAAAATTCTGGCTTCATTAGATTTTCTAYACCCAGCCTTGCAATTTTCTCTTTAATTTATTCTGTTCATCTCATACAATCTCAACAAAGCTGGATTGAGTCTCAGTTCTTCATCCCTATCCTATAATTTCATCAAAGCAGGGTACCGCTGCACCCACTGTATGAAAACTGCGTGAACAGTCTGACCACGTCTTTGAAGATTAAGGGGACTATACCAATATGTACTAAAGGCATCTTAGGTGATTTCTATCTAAAGAAAGTTCCTTGCTAAAAAAATGTTAATTTATAGTAAAAGCATGAAGAAATAACCCTACTAGATCTACTAATCAGATGAATGGAGGGGATATGGGTCAAAACAGTTAATTTTTCCTTTGGTTCCTTATGCTTCATGCTGCCAGGCATGTCTGTTTGTTTTACATAACATGTATCAGGGAGTGAATATGGGCCATAGGGAAGTCCGTTGGCCCAGTCCTGTTTTACTGTTGGTGAGATGAAATACTGTCTTGGTGAATCAGCACCTCCCACTTGTCTTAAAGGTGGGATGGTTGCTTATGCCAATGCATTGTCTTCTCATTCCGTTGGTGAGCGTGGGGAGTGGGAGGCAGCCACAGGGAGGAGACTCTGAACAAACAACCCAAACCTTGGATCCCAGTGTGGGTGGGTAGTGGGTGCTGGGAGCAACCAGCGTTCATGCCCAGTTGTCACATGTGATGCTGAGCAACCACTAAGTGATTCCAGAAAGGAGGTGAAACGATAACAGGAATCCACTGGAGAATGGGGGCATTCCAGCCCATGCAGAGAGCAGTGGCTAAGGGAGTGTTTTATCATGGTCTCAGTTAGCTCATCTAGGAAAAGACTAATGCCTACTCCATTGTTCAGGTTTATCTGCAAAACGTAATGTAGAGTTAGTGGCTAATCCGTTCAGAGTGCTCACAATTGAGTTTACCTCAGTCTCCTGTCAATAGATGGCTCTGTGTAGTCTACCTTTACAGAATTATGTTTTTTGAGAAGCAGAGATTCAATGCTGTAGTTTTCAAACAGCCATACATATCTGTTCTGTGCCCCATTCTCTGCTGAGCATTTGTCAGATGTTCTGTCTCATATTACCTTCTTTTGCCCCTCCCCCAACTAAATAATATTTACATTGTTCAGCTACCGACCTCTGTCAAAATCTAAACTCCACAAAAACGTTTGCTTACTAGAAATAATCTCTTTTCCTTTACTGCCTCTGTGTGTGTATATATGTGTGTGTGTGTGTGTGTGTGTGTGTGTGTGTGTGAGAGAGAGAGAGAGAGAGAGAGAGANAGAGAAAGAGAGAGACTATTTTTCTAAAAGAACTCTGTTTCAACCTTTATATTTTATCATCAAGTGTAATTTTATTTTGGACCCTTTGGAGCCACCATAGGTTGATGATAAGTCACCATTTATTTATTCTACCTGTTCTGTGTTTGAGTGACAGTTTGCACCACAACTCAGCTAGGAAGGTATGCTAAGATTATGTTTTATTTAGTTACTTATTTATGTGAACCATTGACAGAATTGTTGGTTTATTCATGTAAATGAAAAAATAAAAAATATTTTGGTCAAAAAAATTAGGGGTTGAGGTGGAAGGCAGCATCTCTAAGCTCTGTATTTGGTTAGCTGTATCTTCAACTTTATACATCATCTCAGTTTTGCCASCATCTAAGTTAAGAATGATGATTCTAAACTTCAGAAAAACAGTAGGAGGTTAAACTAGTGTTTGTGAAATGCGTTGAGATTATATGATCAAAGATAATATTGAGATGTGAAATGATTGCTCTCAAAGAAAAGAACTCCTCAAAGGAGTCTGAGTTAATCTACCTAAATTATCCATCATCTTCTCTGTCAGAAAGCTTCTGACTTCTAATCTCTTTTTCTCTCTTAAACCTGGAGTCTGTTTCCAAGTGTTCCAGGGGGTTAAAGAGGAGGCCACTGTCATGGAATAATAAATAGAGATGTGTCAGGCATTAGTTAAAGCTCAGGTTAGGACTTAGGCAAGGTTTGGAGGTTGTGTTCTATTGACTATGCAGYAAAACAGGTATCAGATAGYCAGCATGTCATATTAACCCCAAATGCTCACAGTCATATTTTCCATGCCAGAAAAATTTGACCCTTTACCTAGCTCATCCCATGTAGCCAACAGAGATGTCAATCTACACTTCCCTGAAACTGGCTGAGAAGATGGCCCTGCCGAAGTTTCCCAAGTCACTTCCAATGCAAGAAGGGGAGTAACAAGCAACTTGGTGTCTCAGAGGCAGATAAACTGATAGTGTAGTGAAAATCAAAGTGAATAAACTTACTTTGTGTGAAGAATGCAAAGGGACACCTCAACAGCACAGGCCACATATATAGCAGGTTCAGTGTAAACAGGGCCAAGATGGGTTTCTCTTTTATTTCCCACTAGAGTATTTCATTATGACTTAAACTTAGAACCATTGTGAATATAGTCCTAGTGTTTCCCATGAGTTCTTAGAAAATTAACCAGAACCCCTTTCTCCTTGGGCAGAACTACCAATTAAAGTAGAATTACTGCCATATTTTGTAAAGGTCACCACCGTAGTCCATAGTTCTTAGGGTGGTCTTTCAGACTTAGGCTGGAAACAGTTAAGAGCACATTTTGCCAGGGTTTGTCCTCCTACCAGTAAGGCAGTAACTTTGGCAACCCAAGTTAACAAGAGTCTGAGCAGCCAGCTTCAGTGGCTCCTGAGTAATCTGCATTAAGAGCAATGGAGATGACTTGGTTGTTCCTAGACCTTTCAGTTTCATTAACTTCATTAAAACATGATGAAAACTGATTGTGTCTGGAAAAATGCTCACAGTTTAGTCTTATGTGTCTAATGGTAGAGGGCTTCTCTCCTTACAGTCCCCCATGCTTAGAGCATTAGATTGCAGGGCCATGTACAGCCCTTTTCTTCTCTTGGCCAAAGGTTTTACTCATCTTTGTCTCAGAAAACCCTTCTGTAGATTTGCAACTTTGTAAACATATTTTTGCTGAACCAACTTATGCCTGTATCACTTCTGGTCTGTGGCCAGTCCTTGTTAAATTTGTAGTTAAATACTCTACAAACTCATATGACTGCTATAGAAATGTCTGGTGTTGTCCCTTCCCAATGGAACAAAAGGGCCCTGGCCAACAGAGTTTACATGTTGGACCTCACTTCCTATTACTGAATCACTTTCCAGTTTAACTAAATGTATGGTCTAATCACAGAAGTTATAGACAGTCTTTGCTCTCCCCACCCCAGCCCGTCTCAGAGTTCAAGGGCATCATAGCTAAGGAGGTGCTCAGGGAACTAGCATGTTTTGCAGCTGTGTGTAGACTACTCCGTGGTGAGGCCACATGCATTGGCCCTACATAATCCCCTGATAGTCTCCAGCTCTATTAGACTGACATCATGGCCAGATTTATACCACAACAGGTGAAGAACAGGTGGCTACTGAGCAACTAAGTCTAAACCAATGCCATAGACATGCATAGAAAAGAAAATCAGGAATCAGCTATTTTCTGTGAGGCAGATGGACTCTTTAGCCAGCCAGTAAGTAGACCTACTGCGTCCCTTGGCCAGCCTGTGGTGAAGTGTCTTAAATATGTGCTCAGGCACCTCCCATCCAGTAGATAGTAGAATAGAAGCTGAACGTTCTGAAACAAAGGCAAAGGGATAAGCAGCGTGCAGGTGAGCAGCCCTCCTGAAAGAGACTCAGCCAAGTAAGGTAAAATTTAAGACCAGAAATAATTTACATGAAGTATACTTCGGGGTTTCACGCAGTCTTTTTAAATACATGTATAATTTTTCTTGACCAGTTCCAGAAATGAATATGCAGTTAAGCCAGAGCTACTCACAAGCATGCACACTCCATGTTGACTAGATTCTAGGTTTCACCTCAGCGGAGTCAGGCCAAGTCACAGCCAGAGAGRGGAAACAATCTCTCTCTCCTCAGAGCTCAGGTGCCTATTTTGATGTATTTTTAAAGATTTATTAATCTGGATGTATGAGTKTTTTGCCTRCATTTATRTTTGTGCACCATGTGAGTGTATGCCTAGTGCCCATGGAGGTCAGGGTGTCAGATCCCCTAGAACTAGAGCTGCAATTGGTTGTGAGCCACCATGTGGGTGTTGGGAGTAGAATTTGGGTCTTCTGAAAGTCCTCTTAATCTCTAAACCATCTCTCCAGCCCCTCAAGCTCCTGTTTTGAAACATATCTCTCAGGTCCAACTCTAAATCCTATTTAGAGCATTTTTTCTTGGTCATTTCCTTTTGCTAATGTGAACAAGCAGTGACTCACTAACTGTGTGAACATGTCCAGCAAATCAAGTTTTTGCTTTAGAAAACAGAGAAGTGTCTTGGCCATGTCACTTGTCATTTTCTCTTCATGATGATCAGCTAAAAATATGAGTGAAATAAAACTTCTCCCTGGTTCCTGAGGACATACAGTGACGACCCTTGTGGAGCTGGGGGCTTGTGCCATGACTTGAGCGTGTGGCTTCTTTTCCCCATCTTCTGAAGCATGGATCCTCCCTATGACTTTCTACCTCTGACCTAGGAGCATTGTCTTTACTGTCTTCATTTCAGATGAGGAAACTAGCCCAACAAAGGGCAAAATGACTTCCCCAAGGATTCACTGTGTGACAATCATTTGCTAGGCTATCCTTTTCCAGGACCATATTTAATTCAGACTGCCTAATAATCTGAGTTCTTCTACACTTTAGGCCTTCAGGGATACCCTCTCTCTGCCACCAGCCCCCTCTCTCAGTTCTGGGTAGAACCTCACAGCACTAAGGAGATGGGTACTGCCTTCCCACTTCGCTAACTAGACTGTCCTGTCTTGCTCAGCCTCTGGGCACCTCCTTCGTAGGCTGAAACTACAAACTGTATTCAGACCTAACTTGTCACGACTACCTGTGGAGCTGGAGATCCCAGCTGCCTATGTGTTTTCTGCCAGCAGCACAGGCACTGAGCCTGGATTGAGCCTCTGAAGAATGTTCTGAGAGTGGGATGTGTCAAGGCCCAACAATGGCTCTTTGTCCTTTCTGTGTGTAACTGACACATTCTCTTACTGAGCAGAGCTACTTCTGAGCTGCGTTGAAAGGAAAGCCCAGGGCCAGTGAGATGGCTTAGTAGATAAAGATGATTGCCACCAAGTCTGCCAACTTCTGACCTCCATATGGGGCCATGTGCATACACACAAATTAATAAAATGTAAAAGAAAAAAAACAAAGAACAAAACAACCAGATCTGCCAGATCTGCGGGATATAGACTGTGCCGACATGACCACTACACATACTAGTCCTTTGATATTCCAGTGCCCAAGAGGTATAATCAAGACCCACCTACTGTCACTATCTTTCTTTACGGTGTCCTTGGGATTTCTAACAAAGATCCTGAGCTTTCAATTTAAAAGACTATTCTAGGGCTGGGGATATTCTAAGGTCCAATGAAAAAGCAATTACCCAGCATTCTCGCAACCCAGTGCCAAAAAACCAAAATGGGATAAAAGGAATACTCATCCAGTGAGGCCACAGAAGACACCATTTGAAGAAAACCCAAGCATACTCTCCCACGTCTAAATCATCACCCCACTGTGATCTGAGGTTATGGTCTCCTCTCAGGTGCCTCCTTCAGCTAAACTGTTGTTAATATCCTCTTTCATGGCACAGTGACTTGCTTATCTGTGTGCAAAAGAGAATGAGGCCCACTCATGTGGTACGTTCTTCTGTGAGTCTACTCCAGGACTGACAGGGCCCCCGGAGGGTTCTGACTGCAAGCCCACCGCACTACTCCTCCCTTCACCCTCAACGCCCTTAGTTTCTCTGAGCACGCCTCACTGCCTGAAGGGAATGTACCTTGAAGTGGGCGATACCTCAAGTGTCAGAAAAGTTTGAGACTTCTTGATGTTTCTCTCTAGCTTTGAGATATATAAAGATGCCATGTTTTGTTTYACATCACTTCTAAAAATGGTGACTAAATGGCTCCTTTCTTGTCTCTGTTTCTAGTGGAGTATGGATGGCCTCCTGATTCCTCAGGATGCCTAGTCTCTGTGCCATTAAAGTTGAATAAGCAGTGTGCATTTGTTCATACTCTTTTCATTTGTACATATCCTATACTGTCTACTTTTAAATGTTTAAGAGCATTTAATTGTCCAAGTGGCCAGTAAGGGAAGTCTAGTACAAGAACAACTTTTGAACTTGAAAACATTGTTTTAATGATATTAGTACCACAGCACTTCCAATGAAAATCTGTTTTTCCAATAACATATCGAAAATAAATATCAAAGCTATTTTAGCTACATTTAGTTACGTATATGATATTTTTTTCATATTTGTTCTGAATTCCATATCTGAATACTGATGGCATGTGTCTTTCATGAAGAGTAGAGACAGAGAGGACAGGAAGCCAGAGAGGGTGTGTAAGATCTGTCCTAGGGAAACAAAATCACATCTTTCCAGAGCCTTCCCCAGAAACAGCAAAATGTGACAAATCTCTATAACAGGGCCTTTGACACCACTGTCCTCTGCTCATTTTGTGTCTTCAATCTGTTACTAAGTCTTCCCTACCAAGAAGTATGTTTATGTTATTTGTAAATAGGTGCATAAACAGTTAAATTTTTTTTTTAAATCAGAATCTTTTCCGCCAGTTTTTCACCTTAAAACCTTACAACTTGATTTTGTTTCTTTAAAATCACGTAAGTATGGTTAGCAGAGACATGGTTCTGGTGGGTACCATGAGATATAATTTTAATTCCTTCTATTCCCAACCAATAATAATATTGAAATTTTGAGTAAACAACATTTGAGAGGTACTGAAACCCAAGATCCACTTAAATGCTAAAATACTACTGTGTTATCCACAAACCACCAGTTGTAAGTGGTTCCATGCCCAGATCAGTTGACAGCAAGCAAATTTGGAAAGTCACAAGCTAGGAACCAGTAAGAGATGCCAAATGTTTCCTTGCCTTCCTCTAAAGTATTGGCATGTGGTTTTGCCTTTAGAATGATTTCCTTTGATTTTTGAGATCTGTTGGACGACATGATGTCCAGCCACAGAGGTCATTAAGCATAATGCTTCCCTTTTACTGTTAATGTGTTGGGTGAGAAAGGAAGTATAACAGATATGCAGTAATGTGGCCAACACTGTGTGAGAACTCCTCTGTGCAGGTGGGGCATCGTGGTCATACACATCCCTCCGTATCCCTACAGGAGTGCTCTTTTCCATCCTGCACAACTGTCAAGTGTCTGCTGTTTACAAGATAGGCCTCCATGGGAACTCCTTGTCTTTCTCTGTTCTCCATATGTTGCTGGTGGATGCAAATAACTTTCAAAACAGTGAGATCTCATGCTGTTCTTATCAGTCTGTTATTCTACCTTTCACAAGGTCCGGGTTAGAACAAA
>BDUI01003810.1:79073-90372 GCA_002335545.1 Apodemus speciosus
CACACTACTGGGAAAGAGGTCTGGAATTCAGTGGGAAGGTTCAGGGCTGAAATTCACAACACCTGTGGTTGAATCCAAGCCCTGACCTTGATACTTAGCACCTGTTTGACCTTAGACAACACCAAGACCTAGTAAGTAGACTTGTTCTCCTTCCCTACAGATGGAGCCTGGCACATAAATGCATTGAGCTATAAAAGGCAGGAGAGTCTGTGGCACATGCTAGCTAGCTGTTCACCACTTGGGAACGAGGTAGGACTTGATAGCATGAGCTGTTTAGTTTTCTGTTAATGGAGGAATTTCCTACCTGTGAGAAAATTAGGGGCAACACAGGGGCCTCTGGAGCCTACAAGTGGGGCAGCCTCCTTTCTACAGAATGCTGTAGCTATGCTGCTAAAACTGGGGACATAGTTCCTGACCTGCCTGTGATTCCAGACTTTTAATCTTCCAGTACATAAATATTTGCAAAMATGAAATGTCTTAATCCAACAGGTGGCACTGCCCATAGCTCTAAAACAAATTTAAATACTGCTAATTTCGGTAATCTGAAAATACAGTGTTTTTCTATTGTATAAAATATAATTTTATTAACTCTGAAAAATTCACTTATGTATACAACATAATAATGTCAATTTTTTTTTTGTTTTAAGACAAAAAATGTCTCATATGTCTCTCTACATAACCTTGGCTGTCCTGGAGCTCACTACATAGAGCAGGCTGGCTTCGAACTCACAGAGACCCTGCTACTTCTGCCTTCCAAGTGCTAAGATTAAAGGTGTGGGCCACATGCTCAGCCTGTAATCTCATTTTTTAAGTGTTTAATGCATCCTGTGATGATAACACTCACTTATTCATTCCTTTACTTTTCTAGCACCTCAGGAWAGCCCTAGCAGGGCCAGCCTGGRAACCTTGGTCAAATTGATGTTAGCACAACCTTTGTCAGCATGTTGTGTGGTCTTACCTGGAACTGCCATAGCAAACATGCCAGAGTGCTTTTCTTACAGGCAGAGGGTGCCTTTGGCACGAGTCCRTCCRTCAGCTTTATAACACAAGTACAAAGCACTGTGGAGATCTGTTCATCTACAACCTTTATGTACAAAKRCCTTATTAAGTAGCTGCATGTGCACATAGAGGTAGTGTCTCATCAGTGGGGCAGGAGGAAGTTTCGYGTCTACCAGAGTCCAAAGAAAAACATTTTGCAGAGAAAAAGAGGCAGAGTGTCATGGAGCCTGTTGACACCCATTCATCAGCCTCTACTCTAGAAGCCTTCCCAGCTGACCTTCCAGCAAGAGCATTGCAATTATGCAGCCACACACTTGCTTCTGGGTGTGGCTTCCCTGATTGCATACTTAAGCGCAGATTACAAATATTTGGCATGATTCCTCCCTCTGTGGGAACTAGACAAGTCATAACGCCATAAACACTCTACACTATTGTGCAGGAAGGAGGCTGCGTCGTCTCAGGTTTCAGAGTACAGAGCTTGAGAAACTCAACTCAGCCCTCAGCTTGCAGCTCCTGGCTGCAGCCTGGAGAGGCTTGGTAATAAGAGTGGCTGACGCCTCTTCCCCCACTACCTCCACACAACACCAAGGCAGNTCTCTGCAAAAGACAGACATCTTTTTCTTTTCTGCATGAAGTCCTTGTCTGGCTGCTAATTTACAGACCTCCTTGAAATGATCTAACATAAGACTCAAGGGGGTGGAACTGCTTTGGCCCATTTCTAGAATCAAGACAGTTACCAATAGACAGAGACACAATAGGACAATACAAACAGAAATGTACTGGTACAGCACGTGAAAAAGGTCCAAAATTCAGAATGAAGGCCTGTCCCAAGAGTGGCCACCAACCTGCCCCAGTCTGTCAGAACTACCAGTGGGATCAAGTCCCTTTCAGGTGGGACCTTCAAGTGGGTCACCGTGAGGCGGGTTCCACTGGTGTGTCTGCCCTGGACCACCTGGGGCCTCCAGGAACTGGCTTAAGCCAATCAGAGACTTCGACTGTCTAGACATTCAGGAACACAAACAGAGACAGAGTACTCACGCACCAGCCAATGGTCAAACAATCAATGTGCAAGGGTCTCAGGGGCGCTTCCCGGCCCACACACCAAAATGTTAAGTCTGAAAGCAGTGCACGGAGACCACCATTCACATATGGCAAGAGTGTTATTTCAAGAAAGCAAGAAGTCTGCATGCAGAGATAGGCCACGCCAGACAAAGGTGTGCAGGCCATTTTATAGGGAACTAGGGGGATTTTGGCTAGGGTTAGGTAACCAAAAACTTTCCTGGTGGGTGCCGGGGTGTTCCACGGGTGGGTTTCTGAGTGGCTCGTGTCCAGGTCAGTGGACTGCACTGTGTTTAAGCACRGGATCAGAGATGCCCGCACCATACAGGCTGCCCAGCACAGCATCCTGAGATACAGTATTTTCCCCGTCCTTTTGGTTATCTCTAGGCTGTTCTTTGGATGGTGGATTTTATGGCCTTGTTCCTGGCATTTATGGTCTGTTCCTGGAGCTGGTGAATTATGGCCTAGTTCCTGGGATTGATGAGTTGGGGTGTTGTATGGTCAGTTCCAGGAACAGATGCCTGCCTGCCCTTTTGAAGTCAGGCCTGCTCCTACAATGGGGTTCATGTGGTCCTCTCAACAGTAGGGTAGACTGGATCAGAATCTGACTCTGCTTACCAGCTGAGCAAATTCAGATAGGACCCTTAGCGGGGTACGGTGTGTTACATGCTTATATTGCTAGCATTCAGGAGGCTGAGGCAGGAGGATCAGGAGATCAAGATTAGCCTGATTCAAGAAACCAAAAACAGTTCAGTTGGCAGTGTTTGCCTAACATGCACAAAAGCCTGGGTTCAAGCCTCAGGACCCCCAAAACTAAACATGGTATGCATGCCTGTAATCCCAGCACTTCAAAAGCTGAAGCAGACAGGTCAGGAGTTCAAAACCATCCTTGGCTACAAAGTGACTTTAAGCCTAGCCTGGACTACATGAAACATTGTATCAAAAAATAAAAAGAAACAACTTGGGCTGTAAATCCATAGCCTCACCTCCACCTCTCAAAATAAATGAATAAATAACAAGTAAGGGCTCTGCTATAAATTATTCTTAATATAAATGCAAACTGAATTTAAACAGACATATTTCTTTTCCTTATGCTAGCCCCCAATAACTACACAGAGAAAGCTGAGATTTATTTAAATCTGCATCTCAATGGCTTAGCCTTGAATGCCTGAGCCTTCTGTGGCAATCTTGCAACCTCCCAGCTCCGCCCCATGTGATCTCTCTCCAGACCCTTTCCCCTCATGGCTCCAAATTCTCCATCCTCCTGGCCATCTGAATCTCCCTCTCTCCCTCTCTCCTTCCTCCAGTTGGCAGATGTTCGGCCCTCTTCTCTATTCTGCTCAGCCATTGGGTGATCAGCATTTGGTAAAAACTGTTTACACAGACTTAAGACTTAAGATTCTTGGTATAAGTATTACAATGCAACATCCACATTGAAACAAGATAGGAGAGCAGAGAAATCAGCATTTGAATAACAGGGGGGAACCTCACACAGTGTATAAACACATTATGCCTACCCTGGGCCACCCCGCCTCCTCTTCCTCCTCCTCCTCACTATGAGACCATGGCTGGTCTGGAACTCACTCTGAACTTCATAGAGAAGTTATTAAATGAGCCTGAGAAGCCCCAGGCTGAGAAGCCACTATGAAAGGCATAAACTCTCTCGAGCTTACAGTTCCCCACTATCAAACATTTAGTGAGACAGGCGCAGTTGTTAGAGCGCTCACTGACTGTCCCATAGTTGAGCTGCTCAAACCCACCAATCACTCCAGTTCCCGAAGACCTGATGTCCTCCTTTGGCCTTCAAGGGCCCTGCCCCATAGACATATAATCGAATATAAAAATAAAATATTTTTTTAAAAAAGTCTTAAAACACGGAGGTTGGAGAGATGGCTCAGCAGTTAAGAGCACTGACTGCTCCTCCAGAGGTCCTGAGTTCAATTCCCAGCAACACATGATGGCTCACAACCATCTGAACTGGGATCTGATGCCCTCTTCTGGTGTGTCTGAAGACAGCTACAGCGTACTCGCATACATTAATCAAATAAATAAATCTTTTAAAACCTCTTAAAACACAATTCTTTCTTTCTTTCTTTCTTTCTTTCTTCCTTTCTTTCTTTCTGGTTTTTGAGATAGGGTTCTCTGTGTAGCCCTGGCTGTCCTAGAACTCACTCTGTAGACCAGGCTGGCCTCAAACCCAGAGATCCACCTGCCTCTGCCTCCTGAGTGCTGGGATTAAAGGTGTGCACCACCTCCGCCTGGCTCAAACATAATTAAAAGGATCGAGAAAGGAAAAAGTGTTAAAACCTCCAAAACATATAGATCCTGGTAAGGCTGGGACCCACCTAAGAGGTCACATGACAAGAGCACGGAAGGTCAGTCTAGAAGATGCAAACACAAACTCCCTGTGCACCCAGAACCACCACAGACTCTGACCTTTTGATTATGTGTCTTCTGGCCTTCCACACACCACACATAAACATACTCACAGGAAAGCCAGCTCAAGGAAATGATGTGCTTTAAAACACCACTTGGGAAAGTAGGACCAAAAGTAAGAGAGGATTCTCGCTTAGTCCTTGGGTCCTCCCAGGCATTAGTCCCCAAATCACTGAGTATCCACCCCATGCATTACTACCATCAGTACACCACCTCAGCCAAGAACTGGGACACCACCTGTTCTAGGCCCTCATCAAAAGGATCAAAGACCAAAATGATCACACCGTTGGTGGAGCACCAAAGCCTGGACTTTTCATGATGGCAGCCTCCCCAGAGAGGCTGACCTTGGTTGGCCTCAAGAGCTCATGACAGTAACCACATTGGCCAGAGCTGGAGGCAGTTAAACATAACAGCAACCTGGGCAACCAAGCACTTAACTGCAAGGACGTGAGCCAAGCGCGGCGACAACTCCTCACAGCAACCTTGCAGTGGTTCCTTCCTTATCTCAGAGAGGAAACTGAGGACTGGAAAGTGATTTACAGGCGCGAGTGAGGATACGTCTTGCCAGCCTCCAACAATGTGGCTTCCTCTAACCCGATCCGTGATCACCAGAGTCCCTGCCCAGGTCTGGTCGGTGAACCTCCATGGGACATGCACGTGGGCCAGGCCCAGGTCACTTGACGACAGGACCTCACCGCTTCAGGCAGTTGGGGTGAGCACCTCCCTTCTCCCTGGCAGCGCCCCTCTGCCAACCTCGCGCTACTCACCTGGGTCGGGGCTCCAGGAACCCGAGAGACAAGGAAGGGTTGAGAAAGAGGCTGCCAAAGACCGTAGCCCAAGGCAGCCGCCACCACTCTACCGGACCAGACACCTCGCGGCCTCTGCCTTTGTCCGCACACGTCACTTCCCCGAGCCTGGAGGGGGGTGGACTCAAGCTCGCTCCGCCCCAAGGCCAGTTCACCCCGCCCCAAGACTAGCTCATCCCTCTCCACAGACAGATAGCCCTCCCCAGGGCCAGATCGCCGCGTCCCACTGTCAGCTCACCCGGTTCCACGTCCAGAACGTCCCTCCCCACAGCCAACTCGGCCCTCTCCAGGGTCTGCTCACACCTCTCCACGCCCAGCTCACCCCGCCCCAAGGCCGGATAACCCCGCCCCACGGCCTGCTCACCCGGCGCCTCCAGAACTTCCCTCCGCACGACTAACTCGCCCCTCCCCACGACTAACTCGCCCCTCCCCACGCCCAGCTCGCCCAAACACACGACCAGATAGTCCCGCCCCACAGCCAATTCGCCCCTCCCCATCGCTACCTGGCTCGTCCCCACGGCCAGTTCACCCCGCCCCCTGGCCGGCTCCCCGGACTCGAGGGCCTGCTCGCCCTATCCTACGACCAGATCGCCTTTTCCTGCGGGCTCCTAATCCAGTTTTTTTGCCTACGCGCAAGGCCCYCCTGGACTTCATGATGAAGGATCCACAGCCGGTATCTCCAGTACGAAGTACGTGCCGGAGCTCACTTGAGGGTGTAGCTCTTTTAAGAGTCGGACTGAGTTCTGGGCTTAAACTTCGGGATCCTTCTGCATCAATGACGCGGTTGCTGGGGTTACAGGCACGCGCCACCATGCGCCACAAGGCAGGATTCTTAAAAACCAGCATTATGAGAGTTTTCCATCCTAAAAGGAGGATTAAAGGCCATTGTTGCTCAAATCCACCCATCCCCACTGGTATCTTAAAATAATATATCAACCCAGAAAAAAGATCAGGAAAGAAAAGACTCTGACAGAGACAAGGATTGCTAGGTCAAATAAAACAGAAATCCAGAAGTCCCCCCTCCCCGCCCCCAGGACTGCCCTGCCCTTCCCACGCATAGACGATCTGTACAGGTCTTGAAGGAAAGACGAGCTCTCTGCGTGTAAACCCGTTAACTGCCTCGGAGTTCTAAGTTGCCTCTTCTAACTGGTGGATATAATGATTCAGCTACAATGCTCTGAGGGTTAAACTTGTGGGATCTTCGGGTTTAGACTTGAGCCTAGCATTTGCCATGGGCTCGCAGGCAATGAAGATTATAATAAGTATGTTCAACCTATGCTCATTTCGTAAGCCAACGCCCCGGTGTTAGACAAGTCGATAATGCCCTTCCTGGGCTCTGCATACAGGAGGCGCTTAAAGTTATGTTTGCTTTTACTTACTCATTTTTCTTTTCAAATCAGTGCCTTGCTAGGTAACCCAGGATGGCCTGGACCTCATAATGATCTTCCTGCCTTGGGAATGCTGGAATTGAAGGAATACACTACCACACCTAATGTGTATTTACTTTAATATAATGAAATAAGCAATAGAGGCTTAGGAGGGGTGGCAAAGGCCTATCCCCAATTGCGTTCCCACCCCGAATCTGTGCACCTATTATTTGACAGCTACTCTRGACTATTCTAGGTATTACCTGGTTTTAATAGTTCAAAGAGCTATTCGTCACCACGCAATGGTGAGTGCTTGCAAGCCCAGCACCTGGGAATTGGAGGCTGGAAGACCAGGAGTTAAAGGTTAACTTCTCACACAGAGAACTCAACACCAGCCCACACTACCTGAGACCTCCTCTCAAAAACAAAAGCCAAGGGGCTGGAGAGATGGCTTGTAACATAGCAGTTAAGAGTGCTTGTTGGGGATTGAGAGATTGCTCAGTGGTTGAGGCCACTGGCTTCTCTTCCAGAGGTCCCATATTCAAATCCCAGCAACCACCTGGCAGCTCACAAACTGTAACTCAAAGATCTCACACCCTCACACAGACATATGTTCAGGCAAAATGCCAAAGCACATGAACATTAAAAACAAAAATAAATTGTCTTAAAAAAGAGAGAAAGATGGGCTGGAGAGATGGCTCAGCGGGTAAGAGCACTGACTGCTCTTCCAGAGGTCCTGAGTTCAATTCCCAGCAACCACATGGTGGCTCACAACCATCTGTAATGGGATCTGATGCCCTNACTTTATACAGTTCACCCAGGTAAATGTCACACCTCAACCCCACTGCCTCTGCCGATCAAAGTGTGGATATCTGTGCACCGTGGCATGAACATGCAAGCACACACAAATATGAGGGTATAGTATCTCAGTCTATAGACTCCATTTAAGTCTAGAAATTTCAACAGCTTTGTAATGTCAACATAAAGGAGATAAARAATATACTATCAAATAGCATTTTAATATATTTTAATAATGAGAAGTTTGTTTTGCTTTATAAAAATCACTTAGCAAACCAAGAACCACATTGTTTATATAACTGAAACCAAAGAGTAATAGCAAAACTTGGCATTCCTATATGTCCCTTTATCTAAGTGTCTGGGGGTGGACCTTGCAGGGCCTCAAGGTTTGGGCCTCAGGTTTGACCCTGATTTGGGTGGAGGTTATTTTTGTTTTAAGGTAGTTTTTTTTTATTTTTGTTATAGGGCAGTTTTGTGTCAAGCGCTTATAAAACATAAGCACCATACAGACCTAAGAACAGTGTGGCTTCGGTAACAGGTGATTGTAACAGGCCTGTGATCTCAGTGAGCACGAGCTAGAAGATGATTGGCAGGTTAGGAGTGAMTCACTTGGCACCAGGTACACACGATGATTAAATGCCCAGCTCTTTCAATATAACTAACTTAAAATTATCCACTTTCTGAGCATACTTTTGAAGTTTAGCAAAGTTATATTTGCCTAACCTCATGCACACCCCTTCCTGTCCTCACCCCTGTGGAACAGCATTTCTGACAGGAAGTCCTTCCTCCCCTGCAGAAGTGTCTTCCCAACTCAGCCACCTGAGTGTGTCATCTGGTCTGTCTTCTGTCTTTCATGCAGCACCATTTCTTTGAGAGCCACCTTGCATTTTCATGGTGTAGTTAAATGCTGTTTGCTCAGTCACAGCCTGGAGGTCYGGGGGAGGYTGTTTCCTTTTGTTATCTGAGCATTGGTGCTGTGAAYACTTACATGCAAGTCTTATGCTAAATGTGTTTTCATTCCTCCGGTGTGGATACTTGGGGATGGGATTGCTCTTTGAGGATGGATATGGTAGGAAAAGTCTTCCAAGACATTTCCCAAATTGGCTCTGCCCTTTCCCACTGCCACCAGCAGCATGGGGTCTTCAGCTGCCCACATCCTGGATGTACATGTCATGCAGGAGTCCTTATAGCAGCACTAAGTCCAGGCCTGTTATTAGTGTTCCCGTTTTGCAGAAGAGGAAATTAAAGAATCGGTGACTAGTGTGGAATTCCGACCTAAGAGATGGTAAAGTCAGTTTTACTAATGGCAAAACCCCACTATTTTGAGGACCAAAATTACTACACTTCAATATAGAACACTTTTATCAATAATCTAGAAGATTTTAGATATAACTTGATTGGTTACACGTAAAAAACCAAGAAACTGCTAACCTCATCTCATGAAGTGTAGGTTCCCATCTGAACATACACAAAGGAACCAAAATGTTAAGTTTAGAGGTAAGATGAGGGAAAGAAAATAACCTCTCCAATCTTCAGGCTTTATGATGTGAATCAGNAGGGCTGGAGGGTGTTTTAATCTGTTCTCCAATCCTAGGCAGTCATGAAGGGGATGAAGAGGAAGTCAGAGAGACCACCAGACCCACATTTGATGGATGGCATCCATCCACTGCCCACAGATTTTGAGGCATTCCTTGCAGGTCTCTCCCTAAGAGGACTTTCATGGCTGGTGTTACCATAGTAACTAAGGACAACAACCCTAGGACCACAGTAGAGCAGGGAATCCTATCATAATTGGGCAGTTTCTAGGACAGAGTCTAGAAGACACCTGAGACCCTCTTTATACACACTTTTATAATCCCAGAATTCTCCAGCTGAGAGATCTGGCCTGTCAACAATGTTTAAAAAGCACCCAATTACCAGCGGTAACACCCAAACCCAGCCGGGCCTCTCAGCAGAGATTTCTTCTCCTCCCCTCTACTTCTTTAGGAGACCCCCACCTCCCTCCTTACCTCAAAAGGGGCTTCCAAGGAATAGTCAAAGGACACAATGAGATCCACAGCCCGCTGTGGCTGGAGGATCAGTGGAAATGGTGAGTTGATGGCAAAGCCACCATCTACTAGGGACAGGAAGTCATTCATGGGCATGAGATGGTTGGGACAGGCATCAGGGTGTCCGTCTGTAAGGTACACAGGGATAAGTATGGTTGTTCTTGCTGGTGACCCTCTTCTCTTTACACCGACAGTCACAGTCTCGAGACTTTTCCTGCCTCCCCACAGCCATGGAGTCCCTCACCCTCGCCCTCCTACCCTGCCTCTCAGCTTAYAGCGGTTCAGAAAAGCCTTCCCCATCAGCAGCAGGAGACCATGACTTCACCTCCTCCAATACCCAGATAAAAGACAATGCTGGCCCCAGTGAGCCAGATGTGTATATAGGAAAGATCCACTTATAACTCCCGCCGGATAGATGACTCAGAGGTTAAGAGCATTGACTGCTCTTCCAGAGGACCAGGATTCAAATCCCAGCACCCACATGGCAGCTCACGACTGTCTGTAACTCACACTCATGTGACTGCCATGCATCTTCAGAGACYACAAAGTCCTTGTTAGCTACGTAGTCCTTGTACAGGCAGAGGCCACGGGTAAAGTTAAAGGTCTGGGCACAAGTAAAGCGGGAGGTGAATATGTCCAACACAGCCCGAGAGAAGAAACTCTTTGGGGTGAAGAGCCTGGTGGGCAGCCGTGTGGGGTCCTGCTTCTGTAACTTTGGCCATTCATCTAGATGGGAGGCAATGAGACACAGTGAGAAGAGGAACTGTCGTTTGCTCACCCTCTCTCATTCAGCCCTCTGCCAGGGCCCTGGCGAGTTGCTGGCAAGTGGTGGTGTCCTCTGCTCTCACCTGTGACACTGACAGTGCCCATGTGCCAGTCCAGAAAGCCCAGGTTTGGGCCTCCCGTCTTCAGGAAGATCTCATACAGGCTGGCTGCAAAAGCACTTCCCCACATACCTACAGGGACAGGCAGGGTCCCAAATCAGAGCCTGGATCCAGTCCTGCCCCTCGCCAAGCTTCCAAGTCTGACTTACCCTGAAGGTAACAGATGCGGGGCTCTGGCCAGGCATGCAGCCGCCGGCCCATGAAGAACTCAGAGCCAAAGGATTCTGTGGGAACGTAAGCCCCGTACTTGGGGAAACCGACCTCATAGGGGGTGAACTCGCACCACTCTGGGGAGAACAAAGTAACCAGGGTCCTGATGACTGAGCAGGAATCTTGCCTTCCCCAAATCAGCAGTTTYACCATTCACCAAGGGCCCTGCTTGTGAGCACCTCCCGCTTGTACCTAATGGCCCCATCTTCTCCACCCCCCCCACCACCTTCCTGTCTCCTTCCTTTGTCTCCACATCCAGGTACCTGCAAAGTCTTCTGCACTGGTGTTTTGGTGGACGTTGATGCAGGCATAGATGGGGTATGGGTTCTGACCCTGGCTGACCATTTCTTGCTGGTCTGACAGCTTGGCAGGGTTTTCCTGAGCAAGAGAGAAAGTAGACAATTTGGTTTGGGGGGATCCCTGTTCTCTATGCCCAGGGCTTGGTGTCAGCACCCTGAGGGGTATGGTGCACCCACAAGAGGGATTTCATGTTGTCGAGGAAGGACTAGAGCTTCAGGCTGCAGCAGAGCTAAGATTCCTGTGGGGTTTTGATAATTCCAGTGCCTCTGGGACTGCCCTCCCCATCCTTTGTCATTCCAGAAAGCCTATCAGAATAGAGAGAGCTAGACCTGCAGGTTTAGGGAATCATTGAAAAGCCAAGCTAATTTTCTTTTTTTCTTTTCTTTTCTTTT
>BDUI01003811.1:15044-27342 GCA_002335545.1 Apodemus speciosus
TGGTATTGGATCAGGATTACACTGGAATTATACATTGCTTTTGTTACAATTCCCATTTTGTATTCATCCTTTCAACTGCAAACATGAGAAAGCTTTGTGTGCATTTCTTTATTTTCTTTTACTTTTGCTTTGTAACTTTCATTTTATTCTCTCAATTCCTTCTTTCAGTGAATGGGATTGTCTTCATTATTACATTGTCATTAAATCAATATTGTTATGTGGAAAAGCTATTTACTTTGCCTATTGATTCAGTGTGTCCTTAATTTTACATGATTTATCCATTTGAATCCTTACTGGATGGAAGACAGTGTATTAAATCATACAATCTACAAAAGGATAGCATGTCATTACCTCTTTTTGTAAAATACTCTTTTTCAATCAGTTGTTTGAGTTGCTTATAATGGGTTATGAACATATTCATCATCTCCTCCAACTACCCATGTCTACCCTTTCCCTTCCCATCCAATGGCATGCCATTTTTATTCACCCATCAAGTCTAATTTGTGATGAGCATAGTTTTGTGGTCTTTCTTTAGAGTATGATTGTGCTATCATTGAAAATACTGTTAAAGAAATCTAGTGGCCCTTCTTCCAACAGTTATAAATTGCAACAGATTTAGATATAAGACTGGGACTAATGTCTACCTCCCTTGCCAATGCTGGGATTTGGTCTGGTTTCAGCTTGCATAAGATGTATGCTTGTTCTCATAATAGCAGTGATTTTGTACAGAAAGCATTGTTTTGTTGTTGTTTGTTTGTTTTTGTAAGTATTTCCAATTTATTGCTCTGATATTATGGTGGTTGAGTAGGTAGGGYRTCCAYAGACATGTGTTTAACAGTATGGCCTACAAAATGTGRCACTATTAGGAGGTGTTGCTTTGTTSGTATAGGTGTGGCTTTGTCAGAGGAAGTGTGTCACTGGAGGCAGGATTTTAGGTTTTATATTTGTTCATACCATGACCAGTATAGCAGACACAGTCCCCTTCTGCAGCCTGTAGTTCAATATGTAGAACTCCCAGCTCCTTCTCTACATGTCTGCCTGCATGCTACCATGCTTCCCACAATGATGATAATGGATTAAACTTCTGAAACTGTAAGGCAGCCCCAATTAAATGAGTTTATAAGAATTGCCTTGCTCATAGTATCTCTTCACAGCAATAAGTCATTAACTAATAGTCTTCCTACTTCTTCCACAATAATCCATGRCCTTGGAAAAAGGGTATAATATAGATGTTCAAYTTAGGKTTGAACATTTRTTTCTTATTCTCTTACCCTTGGGCAGTTGTAGGTCTCTTTGTTAATTATTGTAAGTAGAATCTCCTTTGATGAAGGTTGAGAGAAACATTAATCTATGAGTGTAACAATAAATCATCTGAGGTCCATTAAGGATAATGGTAACATTGGGTTCTCCCTTGGACCTATGACCTGTCTAAGCACATTTTCTTAGCCAAATTATAGTACCAAGTATGTCTATTATCTTAATGAGTGTGACTTAATTCTAATTAACATGGTCTTTTATTCTCATGATGTTTATTCCATTTTTTTTTATCAGTGGGCATGTCTTGAGAGGCCACCTCTTAGTGTAGCTCACAAAGTACATATCTAGATAAGATTGATGATTACTTCTAGTAACATGCACAACTTCTCTTAGCACTCTGGAATAATGGGATAACTTCATTATAACTGTTTGTTTTTTGATGTGGTACCCTTATCTCAATATAACCCTGCCTGTACCATTAATTCTCTGCAAGTCATTGTTTTCCATCTTCCCTTCCATTAAAGGAAACCTTCTTCTACACTGTGACCCTTTATTAATGTCCTTAATGGGTGTTCCAAATGAAACATATATATCAGGAAAGTCAAAGTAAACATTCACATATGAGAGAAAATATGTGATATTTATATTTCTGGGTCTACCCTATTCCAAGATNATGTTGTTCTTTTGGATCATCAGGTTCTGAATCCAAGCATCCACATGGTGGTCCAAATTCATCTATGACACTCACACATAAAATCCAAGGGGTAAATGTTTAAAAACAAAAAGAAGCATCAACAAATTTTATTATTTCAGGGTAGATATAGAGGATGGCAATAAAATGTGAACCTTTTTTTTTAAAGAAAGGAGATTCRATTWGTGAAATGCTTGGCAGTTTGTGTTTAGTAGAGTATGGATATTACACAATTGCCAGAATCATTCTGCAAAATTAGGAAATTTTATGGATGTTATTTCTTGACTTACAGCTCCTGGCAAAGGATGTCATTTATTCATGACTCACTATATGTAGACCTTTTCATAGACTCAATTATGACATATCAAAAATTAATATAACAATTAGTTTTATGTAGACATTAACTCAGATTGTATGTATACATTTTTATATCAAAATATTATTAAGTTTCTAAGTTATCAGTAAAGAAGAGTATTAATCTTTAAAAAAATGTCACTCAAGTTCACTTTTGTGCTTTCTTTACTTGGTAGGGTAAGAGAATCAGTAGGGCATACTGATAAAAGAAATGTTGATACAATGATTATCAGAGCAGGTTAGTCACAGAGGCAGGGATGCCAACAGATGCAGGTGAGGCAGAAATTAGAAATCAGGACAAAAAGAAAATCCCAGCCAAGCATATGTATCAGGTTAGAGTTTCAAATTTTATATCAATGTATCTTTTATATAATACAACACAATATTTAGAGGATTTCAGTCACTTATCTATGTATTTTGGCATRAAAGAAGTAGTTTTGAAGTGTGTTTTTATAATCCATCCTCTTGTACTTCGTGTAATATATTAACTCCATAATGCAATGCATTCAAGTGAAAATACAAAATAAATGTTTACCTGTTGATTTTTTTTTTTAAGATTTAGGGTACACTTGCAGATGGAAATCTTTTCAACATTATATCAAACACTTGCATGGTGCTTTTTGGTGCATTGGAATGTTAAATGACATTATGCATAACTTKCAGTGTCTATAAAGCATTTYRAAAGATGCTTTTAAAGTAATGAAAAGTATAAGTGATACTATAGTACAGATTTACTCTTGTGGGAGTTTGGCATCTTCTAGATGTATGACRTTACCATACTCATTTGCTCTTTGGTAAAAGCAATTTAGATTGAGTTCACAAATCAGCTGTCATTTGAATTATAGAAATAAAAATGTATCCGTGGTAATTTATACTATTATCAATAACTTCACATGCCATCTATGGGACAGAGAACTGCTTTAGTGTTCACAGCTGTAGGTGAAATTTATTTTGAGGCTGAGCAATATCCTGCAAATATGTTTTAATAATTAAGTAAAAAATACAGGTGATAAATATACATTATATAAGAGTTTATTTTCAAAGAAATTAAACAGCTTATTCAAGGTTGTAGGTTAAGAGAAATAAGTGAATGTATTGTATAAAACCAGCCTTATTTCTCTTGGGCTTGATTATTCATTGTGATTTGTAGTTAAATTGATTAATGAATCTGATCCTATTATTGGTTAAATGGACTTGACTTGGACGATTAATAGAAAAGTCAAAGTAGCAGTTAGCTTCACATCAAAAGTTTAAAAAATAAAAGAAATGAAACATTATTTGGGGGACAATGGGTCCTAGATAGTAATATAGCAGTAGGCCTTCTTAAATTCAAATGTTAAAATCCAGTGACCAACTTTAGTAGGCTTCTACCTATTGATAACTTAGATGCACAAAGTATCTCCCCCTCAATGATGAAAAGAGCTGCTACACGGACTTTTCAAATTATCCTCCTATTATTTTATGCCTGTGTCATGAATATACTAAGAAAGAAACATAGACCAATATATATGTGATCACGCTGGGTCTTTCCACAACATCGGAATTTATTAGACAAACATACATTCCCATGTATGACAAATTCAAAGACAAAAATTTGCTAGATAATTCCACATTCTTGATAATGTGTCCCAGCAACAATGCTTTTATTCCAATATTAATTACTAATATTAATCTCAGATGATATGGCCCATATCTGAAACTAAATATACGTGTGTAAGGATGTATAAGTTATGCAATATATACAAAATGTTTAAAAGGCTAGAGCAGAGTTTTTAGAGGTTTCAGACACAAACTGATTTGATCAGAATGAAATCTGTATTGACAGAATAAGGAACACAATCTACCTTCAGAGAAGAAGCTGCCGCTGTCCAGACCGACTTCTGTGGACTCACGGTTGAGGTCAAACCTGTAGATTGGAGTCTAGACATGAAATGGAAGGGCAATACCTGATTCATATTTGGAAAATTCTAATGAGTGGACAAGTTCCAGATTGGTGAACAGGAGAATGGATAGAGGGCACCTGAAAAGGTTGCCCAACACGGGCACTGTGGCAAGCTTATGTCACTGGKACCTTCATGAATTCTGTGCCCACATGTCTGTGGTACGTACAATAGATGTCAGATAACAGGCCAGTTGAGAGCCATTGCCATCTGAGTGTTGGTTGGGTATCTAGCTGTTGTGGAAACAAAATGAAGGTGCTATATACTTTCCCAGCTCAAAGCATCCAGTGAGTGGTGGGAACTGGGTTTCTTTTTATGATTTTAATGTGCCAGGTGCCCCTCCTGTCTTAATATTTCTAAGTTTGTTTAAATGGTGCCACCCTTTCCACTGCGGTTAACATCATTCATCACTCTGTGTGGAAATGGGTGGTGCCAGATAGCATCCTTTGCAAGTTCATAAGGCATGGAGTCACTTCCTAAGTCTCAAAATGAACTGAAAAATATCTTTATAAAATGAAATCTCTCACGGACAGACTTCTTTTAAAAGCCTTTATTTTATGCAACATAAAGTTACTTAAAGCAGAACAAAGATCAATGTCCATGACCTATGATGCAGTAAGAATTATGGGTTGACCTGGACACCCATAACATGTTGAACCACTACTATGGTGACTGTAAGCATGCCTTTATTTGGAAATACTGTCTTCCCAGATGTAATCAGGTTCAGGGACGGAGAATGACAGTTTCTACTTCAATATGATACATCCTTTTAAAATGTTAGATATGGACATAGTCTTGCACCCCCAAAGATAGTATCTGTGTTGAAGCAGCATCAGACAAAGAAAAATTCCATACAACAATAGACACAGAGCTCAGGTCAGGCATCTGGCAGCTAAGAGGTGCCAAGATTGATAACTAGATTCTAGGAAATAGCACACTGTTTTTATTTCAGACTTTTAGCTTCTGGAAATGTTAGCGAATGCATTTATGTTGTGCTAAGCCCTTCAATTTGTACTGATTTGTTGTGGCAGTGCATGTAGCTGTTATTCATTTGTCCTGGAGAAAACTAAATGGTCTGATGAATCTGACAACAAATTTAATGTTAATTAAAGCTGTGTCTCATGTATGATTATGTATGTTAATTCATTTGTTTATTTCTTTTCTAAGGAGAAGATATTTTATGCATCAGTAATAATAAGTGGATGAGTCAGGTGAATTAAATATACTGAGGTAAGTTAAAATATTATGAATGAAAATAAGATATCTGACCTCAATTAAGGCATGAATAAGACTTGTTTTAGTTTATAATAAGTGACACATATGATGTCATACAAATTCCTGATGAATAAAAACCTTTGAACAGAATGAACTTGTGAAAGTTGGTTATACTGAACATGGGATAGCTAGGATGCAACATGTAAATACAGAAATAAGAAGTAGGACAGAAAGAAATTGTGTGAGAGATGTTAAGTGCCTACACTCTAGAGTCTAACATGTATTCAGTGGTGGCAATGACACAGGAAAGTACTTGATATTAAATAAGGCTGCTATAAACATAGTGGAGCATGTGTCCTTTTTGGAGAATCATTTGTGTACATGCTCAGGAGTGATATAGCTGGAGCCTATGTCCAGTTTTCTGAGGAAATGGCAGTCTGATTTCCAGAGTGGCTGTACCAGCTTGTAATCCCACCAACAATGAATGAGTCTTTCTCTTTCTCCATATCCTTATCAGCATCTGCTATCCCCTGAGTTTGTGATCTTCACCATTCTGAATAGTATGAGGTAGAATCTCAGGGTTGTTTTGACTTGATTTGCCCTGATGTCTAAGGATGTTGACCATTTCTTTAAGTGCTTCTCAGCCATTCGGTATTCCTCAGTTGAGAATTCTTTGTTTAGCTCTGTATCCCATTTTTTAATAGGGTTATTTGATTCCCTGGTGTCTAACATTTTCAGTTCTTTGAATATATTGGATATTATCCCTGTATCTGATGTAGGGTTGGTAAAGATTTTTTTCTCAATCTATTGGTTGCTATTTTGTCCTATTGACATTGTCTGTTGCCTTATAGAAGCTCTGCAATTTTATGAGGTCTCATTTGTCAATTCATGCATAAGTCACTGAGCATAGCTGTTAGAGCATAAGCCATTGGTGTTCTGCTTAGGAAATTTACCCCTGTGCCCATGTGCTCGAGGCTCTTCCCCACTTTCTCTTCTATTAGTTTCAGTGTATCTGGTTTTATGTGGAGGTCCTTGATCTACTTGGACTTGTGCTTTGTGCAAGGAGATAAGAATGGATCGATTTGCATTATTCTACATGCTGACCTCCCAGCTGAACCAGCACCATTTGTTGAGAATGCTGTCTTTTTTCTACTATTGCTCTGTAGTACATCTTGAGGTCAGCTTGATGGTGATTCCCCCAGAAGATTTTTTCATTGTTGAGAATTGTTTTCACTATCCTGAGGGTTTTTTTTTTTTGTTGTTATTCCAGATGAATTTTTAAATTGCTCTTCCTAACTCTCTGAAGAATTGAGTTGGAATTTTGATGGGGGTTGTATTAAATCTGTAGATTGCTTTCAGCAAGATGGACATTTTTACTATATTAATCCTGCCAGTCCATGAGCATGGGAGATTTTTCCATCTTCAGGGTTTCTCTTCGATTTCTTTCTTCAAATATTTGAAGCTGTTGTCAATTTCTTTAAAAAATTATTAGCATTTATTCATTGTCTTAAGTTATTTTCATACAGCATTTTCTTTCAGTTATAAATATTACTTGATCATATTCTCAGTAATGATTCCATCATTTTCTGATATTGGCTATAAATTCTTTATTAAACCAATCACAATGTGATGGTGAAGAATGTTTATAAAATATTTAGGCAGATGATGATCCAATAAAAATAACAATAGCAATGTCTGGTCCACACTCAACTCTGTGTGTATATAGAAATCAACATTTGAATAAAATAAAATTTATAAGACATTATCCCAAACTCCCCATATTTTCAAATCTAAAATGAAAACATGTAAAATAGCTGTAGTTGAAGATGAGATATTTTTCCAGGTTTTCTTGCTGTTAGATATTCATTCCTTTTGTACTTGATACTTTTAAGATTATTATTCCACTGTCTTTTTCTTTCATTACTTTGACATTATTTTCCTTTCTTTGCCCTTAAATTAGTCTCAAATCTTTTATTTCCATGTACACATGTGTTCTCCTAAGTGTTTTCTAATGAAATCATTTCAAGTGTGGTCTTTATCCAAAATCATAAATAGGACAAGTTCCCTTTGACAGAATGTTGCCAGAAATTAAGACATGCATGCTTTGCTATAACACTTTATAGAAAAAATCTTATATTTACACATACACATACATACACACACACACASAGAGAGAGATTTGTTCTTCAAAGTAAAATGTATTTTCTAGTAAAAAGAATAGATTTTGAATGTATTTTTATAACAACATTACAGACTACTCATTTTACTTAAATTCATAAACATTCAATTTGTGCTTATGACAGCTACAAGTGATTCTGACCTAGAAACCATGATTTATGTTGTAAATACATGATTAATTTTAAAAATGCAGGTGTGTTACTTACCAAGATGACTACAGTATTCACATTCTCTGCATTTACTGCTTTGGTTATTTTTACAACATGTTTATGTTTTCTACATTTATATATAAGTAGTAAAGTTTACAAAGTTGTAACAAGATAGTGTATCTTTCCTTGATAAATATAAAAATAGAAATTAAGATATTGTTTTTATTACTAGAATAATTTTAGAGACTGACTTTTGAAAACCGAAGCCAGTGTAAATTTTTATCCCATTATGTTATTATTTTTGATAAGATAGCCAGAATTTCAGATTTTAAGAAGTATTTGTATTTTGATAAGCCTTTAATTTAGAAGATTTCATTTTTATTAAAAATATCCTTCTATTTACACAAAGAAAATATTTTAGGGTCTTATGTAGTTATTTTTTATTTTAATAATATTAAATATTCAGTCACAATTATGAAATACAGTTTGAGTAAAACGATCAAAACACTAGATTTAAATTGTTCTGCTTTATAAAGCTGAGAGATACTGGCTTCTCTCCTGATTTTTAGGCTATTCTCTACCTAATCTCTGAGTCATATTTTTTTGTTGGCTTATGTTCTTCATTTACAGAAAGAGATCTGTGAAATAATTTTATGTAGGTTAATTTTATTCCTATTTATCTAATAGTCAAATTGTTGATTTTCAGTACATCACCAGATAGAGCAGTGCATGCTATAGGTAGAGAATGGACTAAAGCTTTGATGTTTCTCAGAGGCCCTGGACCAAGAATCAGAAGGCACTAGAACTCAAAGGGCAATGCTCTCAATTCCCATGTACATAACTACACACAATACACAATACAGTAGACATAMCCTACAGCTACARATATGCTGTCTGATTTAGTTAGGATCACAAGGCAGCTACCCTATAGCATTAAGTAGTGAAATGGGTGTGGAGTCTCAAAGATAGGATTATGAAGAGTTACTGACACATAAATAAAACCCTACAAATTTATTATCTATCTTCTCAAGAGAACACCAGGCTGCGGCCATCTTTGAAGAAGATGTAAAGAGAATGTAGATTTATTTTTCCCAAGAAATGCTACTCTGCAAGTTTCAGGTTGCTTACCTTACTTGACTATAAGCTTTTGGAAACTACAAAGGTTTCCAGTATATAAGATTTTCAACATCAGATAGATAGAATTTGCTGGGGTTCAACAAAAGTTTCCTCTGAGGGCAACTGGGACAGCAATTTCTCTTTTGGTATTGTCAGTACATATTGCTGTGTTATACAAGATGCACTTTATCTCCTCCGACATCTTGTGTTCTCTTGTCTTTTCCCACAAAAGCAGCTATATACGTCCCTGACTCTGGTTATTTGCAAAAGAAACAAGAGCTCAGGGACCCTTGGTAATGCTACCCTATGTCCTTTAAGAAAATAAGAATATAATCTCTATTAAAAGTGGAAACTAGCTGGTGCAGCAGTTGTGCACCCCTTTAATGCCAGCAGTCTGCAGCCAGAAGCAGGTGGATCTCTGAGTTCCAGGCCACCCTGATCCACAGAGCAAGTTCCAGGACAGCAAGAGCTAACCCTGTCTGGAAAAGACAAGCAAGCAAGCAAGCAAACAAACAAACAAGGACAACAACAACGGCAACAACAACAAATCCAGAAAGGTAAATGGAAGTGGAAACTAGAGGCTAGAGAAGTAGATCAATGGTAAAGAGCAGTTACCACGGGTTTGGCTCACAGCAACAATATGGTAGCTCAAACCTGTGTGAGGAATCTTTCATGGACTACTATACCCTCTTGGGCCTGCACTGTTACCAGACCCACACATAAGACAAATGCTCAAACACATAAAATGAGAATCACACACAAAAAAATGTAGAAKCTAAGCCAAGTGTTATGACATGGTTCTGCAGCCTCTACAGAGCACTTAGAAACATAGTGACTTCAAGGGCATCTTAGACTACACGAGATGCTATCTTAATGAAGAGTTGGGGTAGGGAACTATATGTTGTGTCCATAGTTTATTCCCATCTACTTTTTATGTAAAAAATAGTATCCAAAACATTCCATGGCACTGCAGCAATGGCTAGAGCTATTGGGAGATATGTATCTTACCACTTGCTTGTGTGCCTAGCCCAGAGTCGAATTTAGTGCTCAACTTGATCTATTGCTTTTTCTGAAGTCACCATAATATCTTCTTAATAGTTGACTTTTATTAAAAGTACATGGCTAATTTATATGGCTATCTAATACATTAAAAGTGATCATTTTTCCCTCGGTAATAAAAATGAATTTTCTATTAAACACACTCAAATTCCCATGAAATGTAATTTATATGTCTTCCAGGACTGCTTACTACTAGCATTATTAATAATTTCCTCAGCTGATAGTAAAGAATGAGATGTAATTAATGGCACATGGCCACTGGAGAACCATACTTTCCCTGTATTTGTTCTGTGTAGCCAGCTTGTCCCAAAACTATTTTTTGTTTCCCCCTGGTGCTTTTGGCATCATGTACAATGTGGTTATTTTATTCTTTACTGTAGACTTTGAACAATAAGAGGTATCAGAGCACTGCTTTAAAGCGTACCAGAAAGTTCTAAGGAAATATACAGTCCAGTGGAGTTGTTTGTCACTGTTAGCACTGAATGATTATCATACTATAATAACTTGCTTAACTCCTCACTTATATTTTTACCTGCCTTTATTATGGTCCTCACTTTATAGATTAGAACAGTGTGCTGCAAACGCTCAAAAAGATGTTCTCTTCCTCATTTGTAAAGAGCATAAAGACATATAAAGAATAAGCATCAGAGACTGTAGGTAAAGCCAGGCTATCTAGGTTTAGTATMTGTGCTTTAACCCGTTACTTTACAAAGTACCTAGAATACTCTTGGAACTCAGAGAAAATCTACACCAATCATGTAGACATCTCAGAAAATCCTTAGAGTGGGAGCTGAATTAGCTTTTGGCAAAGGAATAAGAGCTGTTCTCTGAATAGTAGTAATAAGCTGACAGTCTGGAATAYAGGTTGAGTCTTTGATTACAGGAAGTTAYGCAGAGTTGATTATAATTGTTTCTGTAGGAAAATAGTAGGGAATAAAGATGAATTTGTGGACACACATCATAAGATGATTCTAAGTGTCTCACCTAAGAATACGGAATGTGAGCTTTATTCCAGTAGCTATAGGGAATGATCAAAAGAGTAAGAGCTTTATAAGATAGCTGTTATCTTATAAAGGGAGAGCATCCTGGCAGATGACTAGAGCAGGAATGGAAGAAAGACCATTTAGAAAACAAAGGAGGTAAACTAGAAAACATTCGAGGAGAATGCAGACTGAACTATGAAGAAGCGAAGTCAAAGGAGATAGAGGTAACAGAGACTGTTTCTTATTTCAAAAGACCATCATCCCATATGCATTTTCTGTGCATATTTTACCTGGGAGTATCTACATGTTGTCTCTGATGTCTCAGTATTTCTATAACAATGGTTTTATTATTCATATAATGTATTGGAGTGTCATATAATGCAGTAATACAAGCTTACAGGACTAAGTAGCTTAGTCAAGGTTATACAACTAATTAAGGATTGGAATTCAAGAATTCAAACCAATGTGTTTTTCCATTTTTTAAAACCCTTTGGACATGTGTGTGTGTCTGTGTGTGTGTTTGTGTGTGTGCACATGTGTGTGCATATGCCTTTGTGTGAGCCTGTGTGTGTAAGTATGAAGGTCAGATAAGAACTTTAAGTGCCCTGTTGTATTGCTTTCTTCCTTATTCTCTGTGACAGTCTTTCACTGAAGTTGAAATTCAGTGTTTTGTCCAGGAGAGCTGGCAAGAAATTCCCGGTAATCCTCCTTTGTGGGGCTGGAGTTATAGGCATGTACGTAGGTGCTACTGATTCAAACTCAGATTTTCAATTCTTGCAGAGTAGSCACTCTTTCTAGTCAYCACCTTGTCTCCAAATCGTTGGCTTTTCCTGTTCTGAGGCTTTAAMAGCAATTTTTAAATGTCAAAGAAAGCTAGGGAAATACAGTACTATCAGAAACGTGGAGACCAAAGTKTTGGTGCTTCARTMTTTCTTAGAAGGGGGAARAATATTCACAGAGCAAATACTGAGAAAATGTGTGGAGCATAGACTGAAGGAAAGATCATCCAGAGATTGTCCCACCTGGGGATCCACGTTATATATAGACACCAAACCCAGTCACTATTGCTCATGCCAAAAAGTGCTTGTTGACAGGAACCTCATATGRATGTCTTCTGAGAGGCTTTGCCAGAGCCTGGCAAATWCAGAGGCAGGTGCTCACAGGCAACCATTTCACTGAGCACAGGGTTCCCAGTGGAGGAGTAAGAGAAGGGACTGAAGGAGCTTAAGGGGTTTGCAACCCCATAGGAAGAACAAYAATATCTAACAACCAGACCCCTAGAACTCATAGGAACCAAACCACCAACCAAAGAGTACACATGGAGGAACCCATGGTTCTAGCTGCACATGTAGCAGA